>JASAMZ010009669.1:0-16853 GCA_030248115.1 Linhomoeus sp. GSCO2_2
TGAAGGAGGCTGTTCAACGCTGCCAACGGGTTCTTTCATGCGATGCTCAAAAAGTTGCAATTAGTAAAACACGCACCACGAAAAATCACCAAGATTTCTTGCACTGAGATGGACAAATCGTTCGTGTTCGTACAGTAGGACGACACTCGCGCGAGCGCGAATGCGTTTCGAAAGGCCCGGAAGTACCATTGTTCGCATAAATATAAAATAATTAATACAGGTCCGCATCAAGCAATCTACAATCGGCTTCGATGCAAGTTGTTCGGCTCGATTTGCTATTATATATTTTGCGCTGTGACATTCTACCCGATTGTGACACGCCGGTCTACGTCAGGACAAGTGAAACAGACCATTTGCATAGCATTCTAAAAGGATTGTTCTGATCGGTATTGACCGGTATCGGTACTGATCGGTATCGGTATCGGTATATCTCTTTTGTATGTAGTACGATTGACCGTGTCATCAATGTTCGGGCACCCCAAAGTGTTTGTGTATTGTGGGGTGGGGTGGGTGTGGGGGGGGGGGGGGGGGGGGTCTATAGGCAGGTATAATTGCGCAATGTGTACCCCCCCCCCCCCCCCCCCCCCCGGGGGCAAAGAGGAAGCCCGACAGAGACGGATTGTTGTACTACAACACGGGAATGCACATGTGAAAGGGGGGGGGGGGGGGTCGCCTGAGGTCAAGGGAGGAGCTCAGCCGTTCCAGGCACGGACGTGGGGGGGGGGGGGGGGGGAGGGGATGCATGCGCACGCACCCGCACGCGCAGTGAAAAGGTATTCTCTCGGGGCGGTTGTAAAAGCGACGCGCGACAGACGGCCTTGGGATCTTACTACGGTCCCCCCTTGCCTCCACCCCCCCCCCCCCCCCCAAGGGAGGGGGGGGGGGGGGCGGAGGGGAGAGACTTGTTATGCAATCGAGTGTTGTCGCCACTAGTCTTCTCTGCGCGCGAAAGAGGGAGAATGCGGCGTTGTTTCCCATCGGCTATCCACCTTGGTACATAGCATTGTACACGAAGTATACTAGGTATACTGCTTGCTGTGTCATCAACACGCCCAGTTGATCAGAACCATGCGCGGTCAGTTTTGTGAGTACAATTCAGCTTGTTAGTTCGATGCAAAGCGAAGCCTGTGCCAAATTCATAGTGCAGAGGACGCTATATGTGTAGTTCATGAGAGAAACACGCGTTACGCGTACTGTTAAATGCTAGCCTGTTAGGTTGGCGCATTGGGTGGAGCTAGGTACTATGTAGAAGTACCGTAACCTTATGAAGCTTGCCGATAGCAACATAACGTAGCCTAGCGAACCTTAGAGTCCGTATCCTAAACAGTTCCTCTAGTTTCGCTCCTCCCTCCCAGCGTGAAGTGGAATGGAAGCAAGACAAAATGTGTCTAGGTACGCGCGAGCCACTCCGAAAGACGGTGGGGGGGCCCCCCCCCCCCCCCCCACCAGGTAACTTTCCCTTTCCCTCCCTCCCTCCCTCCCTCCCCTGCCCATCTGCCAGGCGGTGACAGTCGCGTGCGCGCGCGCGACGTGCGCCCGAGGTCATACGCGCCGCTCGCGCGCACCAAACGTGATGCGTAATGCGCGCGCATCCTCCCCCCCCCCCCTGGATTGTGGGGGGGGGGGGGATCTGCTGCCAGCCGCGCGCGCGACGCGGCGGGAGAGATGGCTCAAGGCTGTATTGGCGGGCGAGTAGCGAGCGAAAGTCGACTTTTGCGGTCCTGGGATTTCGGGATTGGGTGTGACACGCGGTTTGTAGCATGGGAGTGAAGTGTCGGGCAAGAATGATACCTTGACGCTTTCTGTACTGCGTCTGTGTTGAATGTGTGTCAGTTCTGAAGCGTCTTGCGAGCTTGCATGAACTGTGGGTGTATGTGATTGTGCTGCAGGCAATTGCCGTCTTCAGCCAATCGCAGACGGCAATTGCCTGGGGTGACATGTGTAGGCTGTTTTGTGCCTAGTACAATCTAGGTGGCTCAAACATCCAATTATGTTTGGTTCAGTGCAGTACCCGATTTCCTTACAGCACTAAGTCCCAAACCTAACGTCAACTAGCGGAGAGTGGCGACTTCCCTTTTCCCAGCATCGTGCGAATTTTATCGTCCCACTTCCTCTTACTTTTGCACCAGAAAATGGGGAGTTTTTGAGTGGACTCATCTCTGCCCTCTTTGCGTATCTTTCTTTATAGTCACAGACAGCTTCTCACGGCAATTTTCCCTTACTTTCTTCTATTGCCATATATGCAGGTACGGGCTGTTGTTATCGTCGCCCCGGTGTCATTACGTCTGTCTGGCTGGCTGGTTGATGGCGAAATCCTCCCATAGCACCCCCGCCCCCCTCCCCCATCCATTATTGCCACCCCCCCCCCCCCCCCCTTTCCCTCGCGCAATCGCGTGGCGACCTTGGTCACCCCCCCCCCCCCCCCCCCAACCTTGCGAATCACCCGCGCAGTGGCCACAACAAGTCTCAACAGGGTGACGAGATCGTCTTCGGTTGGAAAATCGGGACATCGTTCGCCAGCGTCGATGGCACAAAATTCGACATCTTAATATAGCGCCGCAGGCGAAATTTTCGCATTATTTATTCCATTTCAGTGCTAAAATCACCTATAATGACCTTCGCGAAACACTTATTTGAGCTTAAGAATTGCGCCGCAGGCGAAAATTTCACATTTTTTACCTTCCCTGAACAAAATTTGTTAAACTGGAGCACTGCAGGTGAGATTCAAGCGATTTTTGGGCTTTGAATATCAAATTTAGTTGTAAAATAGCGCCGCAGGCGAAATTTTTCGCTTTGAAAGATGTCTAAATAGGAATTTCGGTCGAAAAGCCATAATTTGTCCTGATTTGGGGGGCCCCTTCAACCGGGATTTTGAGGCGCAAAATCGGGACAATCCCGGAAATTCCGGACATCTGGTCACCCTGAGTCTCTAGAGTTGTTGTTGCTTTCCTGTTGTCCACTAGTGTTGTAGAGGCGACAACAACATAGGTACTACATTATACTCGTGCGCAATCCTGTGGAACGCTTGAGAATTGTATGTACGTCGGTATTACTGTGGCGGCGCTGCGGTTTACGGTAGGATGGGGATTACACGCTTGATGTGGACTACTGTGTGCTTGCTGTGGACTACCGTAGGCTTGATGTGGATTACTGTAGGTCCGACGTGGATTACTGTAGGCGTGGCGCAAGTACCTATAAGAAGCCTACCAACCGAATTTCCAGGGCACAAGTGCAATAAAGCGTCCCACTGCCAAACACTGCCACAATCTGCCACCAGAATCTGCCATGAGCGGCGCTGCCACCGTTACTTATCACGAGCTGCCGCCGCTGACATCATGGGCCAATGGCAATGGCAGTGGCAGCAGCCATGGCAGCTCCTCGGGGGACGACCAGGCCTCGCAGCAGGGGGCCAGCGGGCCTGCCACCCCGCTGGCAGCTCAACTGGCCAGTGGCCATGAACCCAGCACGCTGTTTGGCCATCTGGAGACCGCCTGCAGTGACCAGCTGCTATTGGCTTCGCCCGGGAGTTCGCAGTGGCACCCTTTTGGTCAGTGAGTGGATCATGATAGTGAAATGATATCGTACTTGTTTCAATAGTCGGTGGATTAGTTTACTGGGTCTCCACTTTAGAGTTCAAAGTGTCGCAGACAGACTCAAAATGTTTTTCCATGTAATTTTCTCTATTATTACACAAGTCAGGTCAGTGAATCGTGTACCAACTCTTACAAAACCTGATATAATTAAAGATGCAAGAGTCACTTGGTTCAATTTCTGTTATAAGGATTTGTACAACGCTCGCACATGTAGTGGCACCTGACTTCTTACTAAATATTTACATATTGTACATACATGTAATGCACGCTGTCTTGTTTGCACAAGTCTCGGTCTGCTGCTTCAATACGACCCAAAAGTGTGGACTTAATTGAAGGAGTCTGTCTATTCGAATAAATACGGTAACCATGTTTCTCCTGCTTCCAGCAGTTTCACCTTCCCTTGCATTCCAGGCTCTCCCCTGAACCCCAGCCCGGACGGTCTCCTGCTGGGTGCCGGGACCCCGGGTTTCCCGGGCCCGGGCGAGCCCTGCCTTTCCACCCCATGGGGCGGTCTGGGCCACTGGCCCATGCCCGTGCCCGGGCCCCCTCCGCCCTACCCGCATTCCCAGCAGCAGCAGCACCCAGCAAAGGACACAAAGTCCCCCGGTGGGGGCAAGTTGAAGACCAGTAAATCCACACCGGGCCTACTGGACTTCGGGTACGGGCTGCCGGGACCCGCCGGGTTTCCCCAGAACGCCGGGCAGGCCCCGGAAGAGCTGTGTTTGGTCTGCGGGGACAAGGCCTCTGGCTACCACTACAACGCGCTGACGTGCGAGGGCTGCAAAGGTGCCGTGTTGGAATTCGCGAGAATCTTTAAATTTTTGACCAATTTAAATCAACTTTGACTTAAAATTAAATTTGTTTCACGGACTCGTTAATTGTTTGTCTTGGATTTTCACACCTTATTTGCCATTTATCTTCGTTACATAGATGCATTTGTTTCTTCAATAACTTGTTAATTGATGTTCAGGCTTCTTCCGGCGCTCCATTACCCGAAAGGCCATCTACTACTGCAAATATGGCAACAATTGCGATATCGACATGTACATGCGCCGAAAATGCCAGCACTGCCGGCTGAAAAAATGTATGGAGATTGGAATGAGGCCGGAACGTGAGTTTTTAGTGTTTGTTTGAGTAGGCAGTAAGTAGACTGATACAGTATGCATGCAAGGTGTATATAGGTGTACAGTATGCACGTTGCCTATTTGCATGACTCTATCGAACTCTATCGCTTAGCGCAGTGCTTTCGATGCTACATGAAGACGTTTGCATGGTTTGCCAGGCCGGGCGATAGCCTAACGCACGAGGAGCGTTTACGTACGTTCGATTCAAGCAACCTGGAGTGGCAGAACTGTCGTTATTTGCACTCTAGGCAGACTGACTTCAAGACACGTTGATTGGATTTGCAAGAGTTCGTTGTTTGTTCGCGTTGCATGAGTGTGCATGTTTCTCTCTCTCTCTCTCGCACGTCGCCTGATCTTTTCTCTATTCCTTCTCATTTTCCCCACTCTGCCTGTCGCCTTTTCCTTTCCGGGCACCCACGTGCAGGCTTGCGCCCGGACAGCGGTCGTTGTCCGCCACTACCTCAACAAGCGGCGCCCCAACCCGCCACTTTAGTGGTCATCCCCGAGGAGCAGTGCCGCATGAAGCGCGAGGCGAAGCTGGGACTCCGGGCCGGAAAAACCGGGTTACCCGGCGGGCCACCCGGGCCCCAGAACTCGGGTAACCCGGGCCCGACCCAGCAGCCGCCCAAGCCCCTACCAGCGGAGCGGAAGCCCAGCTGCAGTCCCCAGCAGGTCACCTCTACGGGGGGCCCGGACACCAGCGGGTTACCCGGGAATGTGCCCGGACCAATTCCGGGGCCCAGGGCGCAGCTTTCAATGGAACAACAGGAGCTGATCGCGCGTCTGGTGGCCTTCCAGGATCAATACGAGCTGCCTCAGGACGAGGCCTTGCTGAAACTCTCGGTAGAGACGTGTATTTTTTCAAAATTCAAATTTCGCGCCAAAACTCATACCCCTGTCCTACTGTAGGTGTTCGCCAAGCATCAGGGGGCCATTTCTGCCGAAGTAACTCCCAGACTAGAGTCAGAGGACCGTTTTCAACATTTGGCAGAGTTGACCATCCTGAATGTGCAACTGATTATGGACCTGACAAAGTGCCTGCCGGGTTTCCTCAGCTTGCAACCGGAGGATCAGAGAGTCCTCCAAAAGGCGAGGTTATCTTTGCGCAATTTTAAAAATTTTAAAAATTATGAAACTTTAAATTTAAGGCTTGCGCCACAGAGGTTCTGATGCTGCGCACCGCCAGGCGCTACGACGCCAGGTGGGTCGCGAGCACCAAGTCTGGATGACAAAATTCATCAAAATCACACAATTTTTCCACAATTTTTAAGGTCCGACACCCTGGTGCTGGGCAATCAGACGTGGCAGTGGCCCTACAGCCGCCACGCCTATAGGGACGCTGGAATAGGCCATCTGACGGAGGCAATCTTCGATTTCGCCAAATCCATGGCCAGAATGAACGTGGACAAAGCGGAGTATGCTCTGCTGACGGCCATTGCGATATTCTCGGGTGGGTGTCACAATGGTCACAGAACAAGCGCGAGAATTGGTTTATGGTCAATGCTGCCTGCTAGGCGTAAGACTCAACCTAGCTGACCGACAACCGCAAGTTAGGGCTAGGCTTAAGCCCAACCAATAAGGCTGAGCTTGTAAACAAGAGTTTGAGCGTGGTTTACAAGCCTAGGCATTGGCTGAGCTATAAGCCTTGGACTAAGCTTATAAGGCTGAAATTAGGCCAAGCCTGAGTTTAGAAGGGCAAGCCTCAGCCAACTCGATAGAATAAGCCGGATTCTAGGCTGATAGCAAGCCTAAGCTTGAGAAGCCAGCGCCTCTCAGTCTCCAATGTGTTTCGTGTAGCACTTGCACCCGCATCAAAACTATTACAGTTTGAGTTCTATTATCAAAACTGCAGAGCGGTCGGGCCTGCGCGACGCGCGCCTGGTGGAGGACATCCAGGAGGTCTACACCAGCACTCTGCTCTCCTACGTCGACGTCCATCGTCCCAACAATCGGACTCTGTTCGCCCGACTTCTCATGAAGTTGACGGACCTCAGGACCCTTGGGAACGAGCAGGCCGACGCTTTGTGCGGCCTCAAGTTCGACCAGAGGGAGGGCCTGGGCCCCGTGGCCCGTCTGGCGCCGCCCGGGCCCAAGGGGGAGCCGGGTCCGGGTTACCCGGCCCCGGCGCGCCCGGAGGGTACCGGCCCGCAGACCCCCCATCAGCAGGAGGCGGCCCAGCGGGGCGCCAACGTCCGCATCAAGGTGGAGCCCATCGCGGACAGGCCCAGGGGGCCCCAGCCAGCGGGGGGTCCGGGTCCCATGGGACCCGGACCCATGGGCCCGGACTATCTCCAGCAAGCCATGACTGAGACCTTCTCAGAGCTGGCTCAGTGATCTTTCTCTTTTACGATTGAAAAGTGCTTTCAGAGGCCGAGGTGCAATCCAGCTTTTCGCTTCGTGCGTGCGTGAGTACAGTAGCTCTTGGCGTGTCAGTGGCGAGCATTGTCGCTCCGAAATCTCCCCGTACGGTACAGCAGTCTTGCCAAATGCGCCTTGCATCTCTCGTGATTGTGTTGTGTTCTTGCCCGGCGGTTGCATTTGCTACATAACGCTTCACATGTACCTCAGAGTACTTCTGTACTATGTATGTGTATTCTTTTATGTCGTTTGTTTGCTAAGTGCACTTTGCGCGTGTCGTTCGCTTCTGTGGACACGCCCACTCACGTGCAACATTCTACTTTACTACCGTAGCCCGACGCGAGTATAGACTACTGTATTCGACGAAACGTGTATAACTACTCTTGTTACGAGTCTCACTTACAGTTTTCTTTCCAACGTGTACATATAGTGTCCTTTGAAGCTTCTACATTCCAATTGTTGACAATATGTGCGTGTTTCGTTAGTATCTCGCACGTGTTGCGCCTCCATTACGTTCAAAGACATTCCAGCAGTGTAAAGCGTCTTTTGTTACCAGATCGCCACGCGTGCTGTGAAACCTTGTGATGCTTTTCCATATCGCGTGTGTGTCGCACAATTTTGTTTTGATGTGTGTTTTGATCGTTTCTTTTGACACTTCCGTTTTCTTGACAGCACTTCTGGCCAACGGTTACACGACGAAGCGACGCACGAACACACCCACACCAGAGCACGACGAAGGGTACGCAGAACGCACGGACGTACACTAAAGGATACCCAGAAGTCTACAAGACTACTGTCACACAACTTTATCCACTTTGTCGAAACGTCTGCGAATCTTGTGTCAGTGGAGCTTGTGATACATAGGCGAGTGTCTTGCGGTTGGGATAGTAGAATGCCTAAAATATCAGAAAATATGAAATGGGTGTAAGAAAGAATCTGTAATTTCCTTCGTAATCAAAGCGTTGTGTTAGTATGATTTCGTGCCACAGTTTAACTTGCTGTAAGCCCAGCTCACACCGAACAAGAGATAAATTCTTGATTGACACTATAGAGAAATAAGCAAATACTAACATCAAGTCGCTTATTTCTCACAGTTTGTGTCTTGTTTCCTATGTGGCATGTCTTGTTTCTTGTACAGTAGTGTGAACCAGAGTTCAGGTTATAACTAGCCCCTCCCCCGCACACACACACACACATACGCACGCACGCACGCACGCACGCACGCACGCACGCACGCACGCACGCACGCACGCACGCACGCACGCACGCACGCACGCACGCACGCACGCACGCACGCACGCACGCACGCACGCACGCACGCACGCACGCACGCACGCACGCACGCACGCACGCACGCACGCACGCACGCACGCACGCACGCACGCACGCACGCACGCACGCACGCACGCACACACACACACACACACACACACACACACACACACACACACACACACACACACACACACACACACACACACACACACACACACACACACAGTATGAGACAGAGATGGGTATAGGTAGTTAGAGAGTCCAACTTCTAGCCTTGGCATGTTCTCTCTCTCTCTATCGATGGTGGTAGTAGCGACTTGTCGTGGGCTTTCCCGGTCCCGGCCTCCCGCTGTGGCTCCTCTCTGCTGGGTAGGGGTCCGGGTCCCTGCCCCACGGGTTCTGGTCCTCCGGGTCCTCTGGGCCCATCGGGTTACCCGCCGGGTCCCAATGTCCCATTTGTTGCTGCTGTCTCTGCTGGTCTCTCAGGGCCGCCAGTTGACTCAATAACAGCCTCTGCTCCTCTATCGCTCTCTCGGTGTCCTCGAGACTGGCGGTGGCCACCGGACCCGGAATACCCGGAATCGGCCCCGGCATAGACGCTCCCCTGGAACCCAGAACGCTCTCCACCAAGTCCTCTATGACCCTACGGCCCATGCGCTCTTTGAGCATGTCCAAATCGGCCGGGGTGACTCGCGAGCCTTCGGCTATGGCTCCCACGTCGATCAATAGCCTCTCCAATCGAGTGTAGTCGGCCTCCGTGAGTCGCCGATAGTCCTGTTGGGAGTGCCTAGGCACGGGCGAAGCGAGCTCCCGCCGAGGGCGCTTGGGCGAGGGCGGCGACCTCCCGCGGCGTCTCATAGAAGGCGATTGGACGTGTCTCCTGGCCTCCTGCTGCGAAGGCGGGCGAAGCGACGCGGGCGCGGGCGACCTCCTGTGGCGAAGCGAGGCGGGCGAGTGTCCCTCCCTCCTCCTTATCGGCGAGCGAGATCCTCCCAACGGCGGCGGCAGTGGGCGAAGCAACGAAGGCAGGGCGGGCGGCCGTCTCCTCTGGGGCGATGGGGACCGCGGGCGACGTCTGGCGGCCGCTGGGCGAAGCGAGGCGGGCACACGAGGCGAGGCGATCTTCCGGGCGGGATCCGCAGCGGGGGGCCTTCTCTTCCCGGGCGAAGCCAATGTTGGTCGTGGTCGCCTGCTCGCTTCGCTCGTCTTGCGGCCGGGCGAACTCGCTCCGTCCCGCCTCCTCCGCTTAGAGCTTGTGGCAGTAGACGACGACGACTCTGCCGAGCGATAGACAATAGAATAGTCCGTCGAGACGCCTGCCTGCCTGCGGTGCTACGCTCGCGCGCGGGCGCCTGGGCGCGCCCGCGGGAGATTAGACTCACATAAGGTCCCCTTACGTACGTAAGTTTTGTCTCAGAGTGTAAATACGAACCGGATTTCTTTCTTGCGCCCTCCGATTTTGATGCGGATCTAAAAGCAAAATTATAGGAATTGAAATCGGTGAAATTTCAAGTGCTAACTTCGAAATTTCCAACTTTTTGCCAGACGATTCCAGCGCTTTCTTAGGCGGCTGCGCAGAGGACTTTCCTTTGTCTGGAAATGAAGAAAAATTATTCTATAGAACCAACAAATTGTGCAAATAGCTAGATTTGTCTACCGCTACTTGCAGCAGCTTTCGACTTCGTCGAATCCTTGGCTGACGACTTGACTTTGTCTGAAATAACACGAAAACCGAAATTGACATATTAGTAAACAAATGACAATAGAATTAATAAAAATTACCAACACACCAGCTATTTTCGACTTCGCCGAGCCCTCTTTCCCTTTAGGAGGCTCGCTTTTGACATCCAAATTATCTATTTGTGAAATTACGATAAATTCAAATTTCAACGCGCTTCAAAAATCGAAATACCGTGCCTTTCTTAGCGTTCTTGTTACCGCTTGTCGCTTTGCCCTTGTCGCCCGGCTTGGCAATAGGCGTTTTCGCGTCCGTTTTCTTTTCCGTTCGAGACCCGAAGTCGAATTTGAATTTCTCCCGATTCACTAAAATTGTCGAGAAAAGTAGAAAATTGTTTGACAGTAGGGTCATTTGTGGTCATTATTAGCCGATGCTCGCTTTAAGCAAATTATTAATTAATTGATAATTAATAAATGAAAACAATAATACTTTCAAATTGAAAATTGAAACGAATCATAGAGTTAATTAATTAAATAATTAATCCCTATAGGAGAAATGCACATACAACAAATAAATTGCCACACTATAAAAATGCTGAAACGAGTAGAAAGAAACACAAAACAAATATAAACCAATAAATTAATACACACAATAAAATAATTTCAAAATACATCCCACCTATCAATTTGGCTATTGCCGAATTAGCAGCGACAAAAACGTCGCCGTCCGCCGCAAAAATCTGCACCACGTGCGCAATTTTGGGTTTTTCGCCGCTATTTTTCTGCTTTTCGATTAATTTTCTTCTAGTCTCTTCCAAGCCCTTTCTTACGGCGTCCTCGCTTTGGCCGTATTTCGATAACAGCGAGTCGTAGTCAGATTTGTGGCACTTTTCCTGAAATTATAGTTGATTTATGGGGGGGGGGCAAAAATAATAATTTGTCTGAATTTGCTGGAATTTGTCAAAAAGTGCCAAAAATCGCTCAATCTGGACACGTGTGAAGGAAATCTGCACAATAATACTACACCAAATATTACAAATACTACAAATACAAAATAAACCAGGCAAGTCGTCCGGGGGACGCAGTATACTCCACAAATTTGGACTCCTACGCATGGTGACTCCTCTGCTGTTGTGGCCTCCTGACAGTCCCAATCGCAAAAGCAATGCTGAAGTCGTGATCTACATCCCAAAATACCTCAGATTCGACATACAACACCCCTAGTTTCCTATGGACTCCGGGAACTAAAATTCTGCACTTGGGGTACGGACGGTAGCATACAAATTCGTCGTAGGTGCGTTCAAACATCATCTATACACTGAACGGATGCCAAATTCGTAACCAGCGCCCCCCGAAAACCCCGAAATCGAGCATAATATTGACATACGTGTAAGCGCCAACCGGCCAGGGGGGGGGTCGGGGGGGGGGGGGGTATAGGACCCCTCAGGGGGGGGGGGGGGGGTCTGAGGTCCCTGGAGGGGGGGTCAAATGACCTAAAAAAATTTGCCAAAAAAGTACCAAAAAATAAGAAAATTTTGCAAAAATAGGCCAAAAAGTGCCAAAAATCGCTTAATTTTGGTCAAAAACGTCCAAAATATAGCGCCGCAGGCGAAAATTTTGCTATTTTCAAGCGCCGCAGGCGGAATTTTTGCCATTTTTAAGCGCCGCAGGCGAAAATTTTTGAAATTCTAGGGGGGGTCTTTTGGGGAAGGCGGGAGGGGGGTACCTGGGGGGTATGGGGGGGTACACTTTCGGCTAGGGGGGGGGGGGGGGCTACCCCCCCTTACCCCCCCCCCCCCGGTTACACGTATGAATATTGGCAAAGTCGACCCGACGCCCAAAATTCAAAGCGACGCGGCAGGGATACTGTAGCTCTGCAAATTTTTCAAAAATACTTTTCTAGACCAGATTTAAGCGCAGAATCGTTTGAAACCATTTTTGGAACGATTCGGCAACGCATTCGAGCGCTATAGACGCTGAAATGCGAAAATCGCAATTTTCGACCCCGGAGTCGAAAAAGTCGCAGTGTAAGAATGTTTTTTGTGTTTCGCCCGATTTTCTCCGTTCATGGCTCATTCGATAGAGGACATCTGGGAAGGAGCACCAAGAGTGGTCTCGCCGCTCTAGCTGCTACCTAGCTCGCACAGCAGCCCGTCAAAGTCGACCCGGGGCCAAAAATCGCGAGCAGCGATCCAATTCTTTTTTTGCCGACTCGGCACTATCGAGGGCTACAACATATCAAAAGATAGTATATACCATTATATGCAACTTTTTCGAGTTCTACCTTGCCCAACCCAATTTTCAGTACTTTAAAAATTTAAATTTTTGAATTTCCCGCCAACGGGGTCCCGGAGCGTGACCCCGTTTAGTGTCCACCCTGCCCACCCACTAGGCCTACCCAACGCAAAAGACCGTTTGGAAATCAGCCGCTTTACGCGCGAACGCCAGACGGGCAAAGTTTCCGCGTTTCGCGCACAAACGCTATATACTCCACACTTTTTTGTGGAGTATAATAACAAGCTGTTTTAAAAAAGTTGAGTTGTGTTATTAATACAGAGTGGTTTGTGAGTGTTTTAAAGTGGAAGAGTAAAAGAGTGGATAATTTTGTAAAGTATTTCGAAGCCTTTCCGATATGATGCGCGGCCGCCCGGAGTCCACTATTCATGCGCTACTTTTGACACGCTCCTTTCTGAGAGGTTCTTGCAAGGCAACATTGGGATCGCCCGGGATTAATTTTTTGAGCAAGACACACGCATTTCTGAGCGGTTGTTGCAAGGCAACATTGGGATCGCCCGGGATTATTTTTTTGAGCAGACAAAGTTGTTCGTAAGACAAGGGTTTAAAAAAACAAAAATATTTCTTTAGGAATGACCGTTCAACAACTGCCTCAACGTAAGCTTCAAACCGTCGAACGAATGCCGCTCTACAACGTAAGACGAGCGAGTTAGGGCCCATTAGCTGTTTGAACCTTTGGGTTACTGTAGCTCGCGATATTCAAACTTTTGAGTTTCGACCAATAGAAGAACAAATGATCAGTGAGTCGAGAGCTATCCAGCAACTCAAGATCGTCTCTCTACGACGCACGCTGAGCGAGTTAGAGCGATTTCTACGCTAAAAACGCGAAAATGTCGCTTTTCGTGGTGCGTGTTTGCGTAATTAACAAATATTTTGTACGCCAAGTGAAAGAGCACGTCGAGACCTTTTAGGTGACCTATCGCACCCCGCTCTACGACGTAAGACTAGCGTGTTAGAGCCGTTTTGCGTTTTGGACCTTCAGGTTACTGTAGCGCGCGCAATTCAAATTTTTGAATTTCGACTTCTGCTAACGGAATTATCAGTGTGCCGAAACCTATTCAACGAACTCAAGATCGTCTCTCTACAACGGAAGACGAGCGAGTTAGATAAGTTTCGCGTTTCAAACCTTTTTAGTTACTGTAGCTCCCGAAATTCAAACTTTTGAGTTTCGACCAATAGAAGAACAAATGATCAGTGAGTCGAGAACTATCCAAGCAACCCAAGATCGCCTCCCTACGACGCACGCTGAGCGAGTTAGAGCGATTTTAGCGTTAAAAACGCAAGAATGTCGCTTTTCGTGTTGCGTGTTTGCGTAATTAAGAAACTTTTTTATGCCAAACGAAAGCGCACGTCGAGACCTTTTACTTGACCTATCGCACGCCACTCTACGACGTAAGACGAGGGAGTAATAGCCGTTTTCAGTTTGAACCTTCGGGTTACTGTAGCGCGCGCAATTCAAACTTTTGAATTTTGAAGTCTCTTAGCAACATTACCAGTGAGTCGAGACCTATCCATAAAGTCCAAGATCACCTTCCTACGACGTTCCAACGCCGAGATATGAGAGCGTTACGCACGGACGCACGCACGCACGCACGCACGCACGAAAAGCTCTCGTAGGGGTTCGCCCGGCTGAGGCCGGGCGAAAAAACCCACCAAGAATTTGACCAAATGCAAGGCTGTCTCGCAGTGCTTAGTCCAATTCTGGACCAAATAGTCGCACAGACTGCAGTAATACACCGGTGCCACATCAAAATTGGGCCACCACAACTCCAAAATATGCTCCTGACCTAAAAAAATTAAAAAGATGGAAAATGCCCTCAACGCTAGAAAAACATCATTTAGGAACAAGAAGGCACAAAAAACCCATATTTTGGACAACGCGCACAATTTTGGAACATAAAAGTGGGGCGAGAACTCCACAATTTAACCAAAACCGAGCGTAATTTTTGAGCAAACGGCGCCAATAAGCGAAAATTTTCTCGAAAATTTGCCCACGTCGTTTCAACGAACTACGCGAAAATCTGGAATCTTCAAATTAGACTTTGCGAAAACCTCTGATTATTCTCAGATTTTCGATTTTCCACAACAAATTTGAAAAACCCGAACTTCTAATTTTTGCACAATTTTTCTTCAAAAAAAAAATAACCAACCCACCAATAAAACTCGGCACTTGGCCCCAAAAGTGAGCCAGATCGCAATTGGCCACGCTCTTCTCCGTCGGCACAATTCTGTATTTTATAGGGAAATCTGAATTTAATTATATTTCAAAATTTCACAATTCTTTTAGAAAATAACGTGAAAAGTCTAGTAAGCCTCAAAGTTCAGATTCTCCCCCCCCCCCCCTCATTCAAAGGGGGGGGGGGAAGGCAGTCACCATACGGTACAGAATATGTGTCGTTTATTCGTTAGGACAAATGCATACGCAAAGGCATATTTAATACTTATGGTAGTCGTTGTAGCAGTATAACACTACTACACACGCATACAGTATAGCTTATAGTACACATACGGATAGTATATGGTACTATTGGAGGGGGGCGGGCTTATTTTTGAACCTCTCTCTCTAAGGTTGGAGGGGGCTTATTCGAGGTGGGGGGGGGGATTATTATAACATTAACTACGGTAGCAGTAATACCCTGATCAAATTTGAACATCTCTTGTAATCTTTCCACAATTAAACTTTCTTCTAAGCCGGCCGTTGATTCGTCCAAATTCTTGGCACTCTGCCAATCTATGGCCCTCTCGTGGGAACAGACCTAAAATTAGAGGTATTTTAGGTATAATTTAGTAAATTTAAAAAAAATCGCATGACAAAAATCATAAAATTCTGAGACTTGAAAGCCAATCTAGGGACTGAATGTGCCAAATTGTAATTTTAAAAAGCAAATTTTTGGCGTTCCTTGCGATTTAGGGTGATTTTATGGCATGGATATAATAGTTTACGTTCGAAGTTTGATCCGCTTTTAAGAATAATGCGTAAAAACTGATACAATATTTTATTTTAATATAATAAACAATAATTAAATATCTATTTAATTTACTTAAATTGTATTTAAATACTTCAAATCATTGATTCAATCACATATTTCTGTATGTATTTGGTTAGATAAAGTTCTAAACTGAATACATCCAATTCAATATATTTAATAAATTTACAACTTTCAACTTAACAAATCCAGCCTAATATTATAATCAAATAATTTTTGCTTACTCCGACAAAATAAATTCAACATCACAAATCTGATAATCTAACACGATTAATTTATACATTTTAATATAATTAATTTAATCTACTACCTTAGGCGTCCCTTTGCCATATTTGGCCATAAACCTTTTCGACAACAAATTTCTCTGGGCGTCCCCCAATTTCGGCAAAATGCGCACAAATTCCCGTTTGGGTTGAGAACTGGCGGGAGGGCACAGGGCCCAATCGTTGTCTAGCTGTTGCTGAAATAAGAATTATTTATTTTAAATAAGTATTAATTAAATTAATGATTGTTGGGCAATATTTGAAGGATTTCATTAAATAATGATCTTCGCCAAAAAAATTGCACAATAATTTCGAACAAAAATGAGCAAACGTCGCCGTTGTCAAAAAAAAATAATTAAAAATTATTGCTGACATCAATTCAAGAGTTGCGCCAAATTTTCGAACTTTTAACCGCTCCGCCCAAAATGGTCTAATTTTCGCCCATTGCGCTCTAGTTTTGTCGGGTTTTTCCACGCAATTTTGAGCTAATTTAGGCGGTTCTCAATTAGTCTACACGCGTCAAAATCTAGTAACGAAGCGCTATTTTCAAAGCATTTAAACAGTACAAATTCTAAATCTGACTCAATTTTCAACTCACCAACGCAATATTACAGTGTTCCGTAGTGGCGCAGTGCGTCAACGCGCTTTCTATACTGTCACAAATTTCCATGCAAAGTGTACAGACGTATTTTTCGCTATTTTTGTCCAATAAATCCTTATTTTCGCCCACATTGTCACATTTTTGTTTCACTTTAACCACTCGGTCCAAGGCTATGGCGGTGCCTGAAATATAGCAAAATTAATTAGCTAAGTATCGATTTAATTGACTTAATTGAATTCAATACTGTAGATTACTATAGAAAATTGCGGGGAAACTAGCATAAAATAGTAACAAATACCTATAATTGGCAGAAAAGACAAATTTAAGCAGATATTTAGAGCGAATTAAAATCAAAATGGACACATAATGTCCCCCCATTGGCCAAGAGGCGCAACAAGTCAATTTAAGCGAACTTTTGAGAATTGAATGTGTTGCAAATGAAAAATACCTTCAACTTTGGCAATTTTCTCCAAAATTCCACTTTCCAATTCCAAATTCGAATTCGCCGCGTCCAAATACATATCGCAGCAGTCGCGCCACTTGTGGGAGTTCTAGAGCATGTGTAATTTTTAATTTTTGATAAAAAATAACAAAAATAACCCAATTTTCCGCACTTTTTGATGGTCGACAGAAGAGTAGTGCTCCTCCCATAAGGCCATATTCGCGCTGAGCGTCCGACA
>JASAMZ010009676.1:0-26705 GCA_030248115.1 Linhomoeus sp. GSCO2_2
GTCGATGCGCGTGTCTGCTACATACAAAACTCAGAAGCACTGGCGCTGAGCTGCACATGTTTGAGTCTTGTACACGGTCAGTGCTTCTACGAGGCGCCGCTAGGCTTGTTAGTCGTGCACTGACGTGTTGCCAAACGCCATTACGACAGCACGAGCAAGCGTTGGTTCCAAAAAAAGGCAAACATAAAACAAATGAAATGAATAGAATAAATAAAATAAGTAAAATAAAATAAATAAAATAAATAAAATAAATAAAAAAAAATAAATAAAATAAATAAAATAAATATATAAAATAAATAAAAAAATAAATAAAAAAGAATAGAAGTTAAATTAAATTAAACAAATAAACAAATAAAATAAATAAGTAAAGTAAGTAAATAAATAAATAAAATAAATTTAAAAAATAAATTAAATAAATAAAATATAGAATTAAAATATTATAAATAAATAAAATAAATAGAATAAATAAATGAAAAAATAAATTAATAAACAAAATAAATAAAAATAAAATAAAATAAAATAAAATAAAGAATTAAAATAATATAAAATAAATAGAATGAATTAAATTAATAAAATAGAATAAGTAAATAAATAAAATAGTAAATAAAATAAATAAAATATAATAAATTAAATAAATTAAATAAAAAACATATAGAATTAAAATAAAATTAAATAAATAAGTGATTAAAATAATAGAATAACAATTGAATAAAGTGAAGAGTAAACTTACCGGCATGAGGTACGTTTTTGAAAAGTCGGGGGTATCCCATAGCCCCGCTAGGTCACCCACTTGGGTACATTTTTTCGCGTATCATTCATCGCGATTTTTCGTGTACTGTAAGCAATCGTTGTATGTGGTGTACTTCGTTTTCCGTCGCTGTGCTGCATTGCTGAATTCACGCAATACTTGTGGCATACTTCGCAGTGTCCCCACACGTAGGCTGGTACGTGGAAGCATTCTGGATCGCGTCCCGGGCCATCTTATCGATCGCTCGTTGGAGATCGTCCTTGTGAGACCTGATGACCTTCCTCCTGGTACCCGACGAGACAACAGAAGCTCCGTCGTCGCCGTCGCCGCCTCGCGTAGTTGACCTAGGTCGGCTTCCTGAAGCTGAACTTCCTCCTGAGCGCTGTTGATTACGCGCTATTGTCAATTCACGTCGCAACACGTCATTCTGGCTTTGTTGCAAAGCCAGTTCTTGTTGCAACTCTTCCTTTTCCTTGTCGGCGTCAGTCATCTGAGCCGCTGGTTCTCCGGCCAAAGTTGACGGCGCTCTTGTCGTTGCTGTCGCCGGATCCATTCGGCGCTGATTCTCTCGAGCCTGCAATCTCCTATTTCGTCGACTATCTGCAATATTCGACCCCTGATTAGAGGTCGGTGGTTGCGGATTCTGCACCGGCGGCGGTGGCGGCGGCTGTTGTTGCTGCTGCTGCCGTTCGTCCTGCCGGCGGCAATTGTCTAAATCGAAGGTACTCCTAAAACCATTTTGTACGTTTATCCCTCGACACAGTGTCACTCTCGGCTGTGGCTGGCCGTTCGCCAGTGGGCGATTGGCGTTGGGATTTGGTGGCCGGTTAGCGCCACCTTGAGTGTCTTCGTCCGAAACTGCGTCGAGAAAATCTCTCGCCGCCGAAGGGTCTTGGGTGATCTGACAGAGTTCATCTGCCGTCATTCCGGTCCTTTGTCGGAACTGACGCAGTCTAGTCGCTACGTCACCCTGTCCTCGCCCTGAAGTCCTAGTAAACGCTGAAGTATGTAGCGATTCTGTAGAACCATGGGGCGAACATTCTTCGATTGGAGGCAGCTGCTGCTGCTCCCTTGGTCGTCGCACAACTGGCGGTTGCGCGAAGAGTGATTGTCGATTGGGCGGCTGAAAGGAAGACGTGTTTTGCTGCTGGTTGCGGCCGGTCGCCTGTCGCGCCGGCGTTAGCGGTTGTCCCACTGACAGCGTGGGTCCCGCCTGGGGTGGTGATGCCCTCGGCGGCATGTGCACCACTGGTGGCGTTTGTGCCACGTTCGGCTGCAGAACCACTGCTGGGGTGGCACTTCTGCTTCCTGGCGGCGGCAGTCCCTGCTGCTGGCTGCCATTGCCGATCGGCGAGGTCGGCGGCAGTGTACTCGCTGCCCTTGTGACGTCGCCTTGAGTCACGGGGTCCTTGTCGGCCTCCGTGTAGAAGTAGCAACCTAGCTGCATTCGCACACGCATCACTTTGCCATCCAATGAAATCACACGGGTGTCATCGTTGACGGGGTATTTGGCTATACATTGAGAAATATAGTCCTCGTCAGCCCGAAGCAACTGCTTGGGTATGGCCGTCGGATCGACTGTAGTCAGATACAGCTCGAACTCACTGCCGGCATAGTCCCGAAGCACTTCCTCCGCTCGTTTCTCCCACTCGCGCTTGAATTGCTCGAAGAACGCCGGGGGCGGGGAGTATCTGAGGTCGCTTCTCTGAAGGAACGATGTCATGAAACCGGACAGTTTGCGCTTCAATCGGAGCGTTGGAGCCATCGTCGGCCAATTTGACGTATTCCAGAAGTAAGCGAACAAGGTATGCGTGTGAGCATCCTTCACTTTCGCTTCACGTTGGGCTATGGGATCCGGCGATTCTTCCATCACTACTGCCGGCAAATCCCTCAGATAGCTGTGAGCCATCTCGACGTACGCCGCCTCATCCGGGAGCATGTTGATTCGCGGCAGAGCCTGCCGAATTGCCGAGGCACCTTGAGCGATGATACCTGGAAACGCGTCTACTAGTCGCTGCACAAAACCACAATTGACGGTTTGCAGAACGGCATTGCCGCCCTCGAAGTGACAGCGAAGCGCGTCGTCGTGCTGAGCAGTGAAACAGGCCCGCGGTCCGGCCGGCGTCGTCGCGGAAGCCGAAGCTGGCGCGGCGCGCAAATTGCGGCCAGTTGTCGCCGAAGCAGGCGTCCGAAGGCGAGCCGACGAAGGCCTGCGACCTGTGGCAGACATTTCCTGAACGCGACCGGTTTCACACACGCACAATTTCGAATCAACACCCTCTAAAGGCAGTGCACGATTTTAGTACAGCTGTTCGCTGCACGGAGGGTCGCCGCGGAAAGGAGAGTCAGCGTCCGGCTTGACTTGCCTTGAATCCGCTTTACGAAAGGTGTGTCCGGTTGTTGCGACGTTTGCCCTGAAAGAGCACGCGCTCGGTACCAAAATGGTCCGACAACCGAACAGTGAACGTGCGCTCCTGAAAGAAACAGATTTTAATTCTCACAGGAGACACTGGAGACTCGACAGTGGAACCAAAAGATGCGCGCTCCAATCTTGTTAGCTCTGCACTAATCGTACAGATCCAACAAGGATTGACTCACGCTTCCGGGTCACCACTGCAAAGCCGCTACCTGCCGTAACTCGACGGAGAGGGCTGCCTTTACCCTAACCTCTCCTCCGATTACCTAGCGGAGTCGGCCACCCAGTCGGTAGCTGCAGATCTTATTCCACCACACTAGTCTCCTCACGTCTGTTCGTCGACTGACAACACTCTGTGTGACAGCAAAGATGAAGGTTCGGAGCCGATACTCGGTCTCCACTTCACTTCCTCTCTGGTGACGGAAGCCGTAAGTCCTAACGTCGTGACGGTTCCGTGAGCTTGGAAGGGTAGATTGCCACTATCTACTGCTTTGGACTTCTTTTGCCCGTTACCCTGCTTTTGTAGCAATAATGGGTACGCGCACAGGGATAGTTCCGGAACACAGTAGAGCAGCGGCGCCTAGGATCTCAGGGTTCCTAACACCACTTTCGGTAGCCCTACGGGTTACAGAACGGGTTCCCAGACCTCGCAGGGGGGAAGGTAGCCTTTCTTTTGGCTTTATACCTTTCAGCCGTGACGACGGGCAAGGGTTTGTCCTCTTACAAGAGGGGGTTGAAGTTATGAAGAATTGGCCCCTTTATATAGACGCTTCGGTTGGCAATTGGGCGTAGATATACCCCACGAATTTGTATATTACGGTGGTAATATGGTAGATGTTAGTTTGAACTAGACGCGTGCGGCTGCCAATGACCATTCCGCGCACCAGAGGCACACAACGTACAAACGCCGGTGCAAATCTTGGAGACAGAGGCGACTGCACTGTTTTCTGTCACTGGCTACAGTCCCGTCCGGAAATAACGCCCTGTTGCGTTCTAAGAACGCGTTCGCGTTCTGAGAACGCGTTCCCACACAATATATGCACATTTGTCGATCGGAATGCTTCAAAACGATATAAAACTTGTCTTGTTGCTTGTTAACTGCCATAAGGAACAAGATATGGCCACATTTCGACCATAACAACATACAAACATGAAATTTTCGACACTTGAGGTTGCTTTCCAAAATTCGTGAGATTCAACTCAGAAACAGCTCCCAACGGCGACTGGGAGGGGTGTTCTGGATGGCGTCCAAACGTCATCAGAAATGGGGAGACCCCAGTCGTCGTATGTGGTCTAGAATTGTAAGCGTAGAGGACATTAGGGAGCATCTGATCCCAGCACTCCGGTTGCAGGTTGAAAAAATAAGCGCCCAGGGCGCTTATTGGAGGATTTACGGTACCTAGTACATAGTGTCGCTTCATTCCTCACGTTCATGTGCTCGAGGCACTTGTGCTTCTGCGTGTAGGCCGCCTGGCAGTAAGGGCAGCCATAGGGGCGCGCCTCCAGGTGCTGCAGCGCGTGGCGCCCGCTCTGGGACACTTGGAGACCGTGGCAGATTCGGCAGACGGCCTTTCCCTGTCGCCACGTCTTCTTTTCCGGACCCATCTTCCAGTGGCGACTATCGATGAACATTAATTGTCAATTTGGACATTTTTTCGCCTCGCCCGGCCTCAGCCGGGCGAACCCCTACGAGAGCTTATCGTGCGTGCGTGCGTGCGTTCGTGCGTTCGTTACGCTCTCATATCTCGGCGTTGGAAAGTCGTAGGAAGGAGATCTTGGACTTTATGGATAGGTCTCGACTCACTGGTAATGTCGCTAAGAGACTTCGAAATTCAAAACTTTGAATTGCGCGCGCTACAGTAACCCGAAGGTTCAAACTGAAAACGGCTCTAACTCGCTCGTCTTACGTCGTAGAGCGGCGCGCGATAGGTCAACTAAAAGGTCTCGACGTGCTCTTTCGATTGGCATTAAAACTTTTGTTAATTACGCAAACACGCAACACGAAAAGCGACAATCTTGCGTTTTTGACGCAGAAATCGCTCTAACTCGCTCAGCGTGCGTCGTACGGAGACGATCTTGGGTTGGTTGGATAGCTCTCGACTCACTGATCATTTGTTCTTCTATTGGTCGAAACTCAAAAGTTTGAATTTCGGGAGCTACAGTAACCCAAATGTTCAAACAGCAAATGGGCCCTAACTCGCTCGTCTTACGTAGTTGAGCGGCATTCGTTCGACCGCTTGAAAGCTTACGTTGAGGCAGTTGTTGAACGGTCATTCCTAAAGAAATACATTTGTTTTTTCGCCCGGCCTCAGCCGGGCGAACCCCTACGAGAGCTTTTCGTGCGTTCGTGCGTTCGTCCGTCCGTCCGTCCGTTCGTAACGCTCTCATATCTCGGCGTTGGAAAGTCGTAGGAAGGAGATCTTGGGCTTTATGGATAGGTCTCGACTCACTGGTAATGTCGCTAAGAGACTTCGAAATTCAAAACTTTGAATTGCGCGCGCTACAGTAACCCGAAGGTCTGAAAGAAAAACGGCTCTAACTTGCTCGTCTTACGTCGTAGAGCGGCGTGCGATAGCTCAACTAAAAGGTCTCGACGTGCTCTTTCGCTTGGCATTCAAAGTTTTCTTAATTACGCAAACACGCAACACGAAAAGCGACATTCTCGCGTTTCTAATGCAGAAATCGCTCTAACTCGCTCAGCGTGCGTCGTAGGGACACGATCTTGGGTTGGTTGGATACCTCTCGACTCACTGATCATTTGTTCTTCTATTGGTCGAAACTCAAAAGTTTGAATTTCGGGAGCTACAGTAACTCAAAGGTTTAAAACGCGAAATTTGTCTAACTCGCTCGTCTTCCGTCATAGAGAGACGATCTTGAGTTCGTTGAATAGGTTTCGGCACACTGATAATTCCGTTAAGAGAACTCGAAATTCAAAAGTTTGAATTGCGCGCGCTACAGTAACCCGAGGGTTCAAAACGCAAAACGGCTCTAACACGCTCGTCTTACGTCGTAGAACGGCGTGCGATAGGTCAACTAAAAGGTCTCGACGTGCTCTTTCACTTGGCGCAAAAAATTTGTTAATTACGCAAACACGCACCACGAAAAGCGACAATCTTGCGTTTTAGCATAGAAATCGCTCTAACTCGCTCAGCGTGCGTCGTAGAGAGACGATCTTGAGTTGCTGGATAGCTCTTGACTCACTGATCATTTGTTCTTCTATTGGTCGAAACTCAAAAGTTTGCATATCGCGGGCTACAGTAACCCAAAAATTCAAACAGCAAATGGGCCCTAACTCGCTCGTCTTACGTTGTAGAGCGGCATTCGTTCGACCGTTTGAAAGCTTACGTGGAGGCAGTTGTTGAACGGTCATTCCAAAGAAATACTTTTGTTTTTTAAACCCTTGTCTTACGAACAACTTTGTCTGCTAAAAAAATTAATCCCGGGCGATCCCAATGTTGCCTTGCAACAACCGCTCAGAAATGCGTGTGCCTTGCTCAAAAAATTAATCCCGGGCGATCCCAATGTTGCCCTGCAAGAACCTCTCAGAAAGGAGTGTGTCAGAAGTAGCGCATGAATAGTGGACTCCGGGCGGGCGCGCGTCATATCGGAAAGGCTTCGAAATACTTCACAAAAGTATCCACTCTTTTACTCTTCCACTTTAAAAGACTCACAAACCACTCTGTATTAATAAAACAACTCAACTTTTTTAAAACAGCTTGTTGATCGGGTTTTAGGAAATTGTAGATGAAAATTTCGGTATTTTGCAAACAATCAGATGGGAACAGCAGCAGTTCTCAAGGCCAGTAACCGTTCGATGTGCCGTGCTACAGCCTGCCTCGCGAGCAATCTGGCCGAGTTAACGCAGCAGCGTCGCTGGAAGCGTCGGCCGCAGTCGTCGCAGAGGGCGACGCCGGCGGGCCTGTCGCTGCCCGGTCTGTTCTCGGCCGCTAGCCAGAGCCAGGCTCGCAAGTCGCCGTCTGTATGAGCCCTAGAATATTTCACAAGTGATACGTGACACTCCTTGAGTGTCAGATAGGCACTCCGCGTGATTGTTTTAGCAGACGGGGGCACAGAAACCAACAAGTGTTGCATCCCGTTAAATTTGTTTGTTCCCAATTTTCTTCAGTGTGGAACTAGGGTCTATGGCCCGGGGCGCGCCTAAGCAGATGCCATACACTTAGAGGCCGATGTGGCACAAGTGACGCGTTGGAGCAGGCTGTACTGACGACAATGAACGCGGGCTGTACTGAGCGCTGACTGTCTATAGCCACTCACAATGTAGAATGCCAGCTGCGCCCCAATTGTACAGGCGCGCCTTATCTACGCTACACAGCGGGGGCTCCCCCGCTGGGGTGGACGGCGTCGGTTTCCGTAGTGCTACAGCACGATGCTCCTATAACTCGGTTCGATTGCGCGTGCGTAGACGCCTTTCTCAGCGCGTCTTATATGGACGGCGTACTGTAGGCGCAGCAGAATCAATGGCGGACGGTACCTTCGGATTCGCGAAATTCTACAGAGCGTGAGTATATTCGGCCAAAATCAGGCCAAGTACACCGCAAATCGCAAACAAACGACGGATTCGCGTTCTGCGGCGTCAGAAAGCCCAGACACAACTGTCAACACAATTTTGAAAATTCGACCCCAGGACCCAATTTTTGGCCGGCCGGGTGCCGAAATCACGGTAAAGGCGTCCCAAATCACAAAACAAACACCGGATTCGTGTTCAGCGTCGTCGGAAACCCCCGAAACAAGTGAAGACTCAATTTCGAAAATTTGACCCCGGGATTCAAAAATTCGGCGCGGCCGGGATACGGTACCTCAAAATGGTCAAGGCACATCGTCTAGACCAACTTTTAACGCGGAACACGATGCAACGGTCAAGTTTACGCTAAAGGCACGCTTTCCGGCCCAAAAATCCATTCAAAGTCGAAAATCCCAATTTTCCGCTCGGGACCCGGGACTTTTGCCACCGCGGATCTCCCGAACGGCGAGACCGATCTCGGCGGTTTTGGTCTTGAATGAAAGGTAATATAAGTGTCCAGGTCAGAAATTAAATTGGCGAGGATCCACCGTCGCAAACTCGAGTTACGATTTTTTAAATGTCGGAAAAAAATTTAAAATTTTGATTTTTCTACCGTACTCCCGCGTCGGACCACCTAGGGAGCCCGTTCCGGTTTTGCTCTGAAGAGCATCCAATGGGCTACAACATATCCAAAAATCACCAAATTCGGTCCACTTTTGCGACAGTTATGGCCTGCATATTTTTTTTTACTTAGCAAAAATTTGAATTTTTGAATTTTCGCAAAATTCTTCCACCGCCGAAATTTTTTCACCCCCCGAGCACGCTGCGCGTCGTCATAAGCTATCTTTTAAAAAAAAATTTGGCTCCCTAGGTGCTTCGTAGCGAGCGCTAGCTCTGGTTATGTTAACTGTAGGCTTTACCGCTCCTATAGCACTCCTTCGCTTTTCAAGCGGCGGAGTGCCAACAAGTGATACGTGACACTCCTTGAGTGTCAGATAGGCACTCCGCGTGATTGTTTTAGCAGACGGGGGCACAGAAATGCGTGGGAGCAGGCTGTACTGACGACGATGAGCGCAGGCTGTACTGACCGCTGACTGTCTGTAGCCACTCACCATGTAGAATGCCAGCGGCGCCCCAATTGTACAGGCGCGCCTTATCTACGCTACACAGCGGGGGCTCCCCCGCTGGGGTGGACGGCGTCGGTGCTACAGTACGATGCTCCTATAACTCGGTTCAATTGCGCGTGCGTAGACGCCTTTCTCAGCGCGTCTTATACGGACGGCGTACTGTAAGCGCAGCAAAATCAATGGCGGACGGTATTTTCGGAATTTCGCGAAATATTACAGAGCGTGAGTATTCGGCCAGAATCAGGCTAAATGCACCGCAAATCGCCAAACAAACGACGAATTCGCGTTCTGCTGCGTCAGAAAGCCCAGACACAACCGTTGCATACGTACTGCGACCTGCTCTCTTTCCTCTCGTCTTGATCACGTATATGGAACAATTACAGTATTACGGAATAAATCACGCGGTTTCGGTCTGCGCGCCTGACTACATCCTTCTTCTTTCACTCGGCACAGTTCCACCTCCAGAGACCAAACTCCAAGAGGTGTTCCGTCGCTCGCGAGAATCGGCCTAAATGCACTGGAAATCGCCAAACAAACGCCAGATTTGTGTTCTGCGGCACCAGAAAGCCCAGACACAACTGTCAACACAATTTTGAAAATTCGACCCCGGGACCCAATTTTTGGCCGGCCGGGTGCCGAAATCAGGGTAAAGGCGTCCCAAATCGTAAAACAAACACCGGATTCGTGTTCAGCGTCGTCGAAAACCCCCGAAACAAGTGAAAACTCAATTTCGAAAATTTGACCCCGGGATTCAAAAATTCGGCGCGGCCGGGATACGGTGCCTCAAAATGGTCAAAACACTTCGTCTAGACCAACTTTTAACGCGGAACACGATGCAACGGTCAATTTGCCGCTAAAGGCACGCTTTCCAACTCAAAAATCCACTCAAAGTCGAAAATCCGAATTTTCCGCTCGGGACCCGGGACTTTTGCCACCGCATATCTCCCCGAAATACACGACCGATCTCGGCGGTTTCGGTCTCGATTGAAAGGTCATACAATTGTCTAGGCCGGATCGAAGAGTTTGCGAGAATCCACCGTCGCAAACTCGAGTTATGATTTTTTAAAGGTCGGAATAAAATTTGGAAATTCAAATTTTCTACCGTACTCCCGCGTCGGACCACCTAGGGAGCCCAATTTGGTATGGTTCTGAAGAGCATCCAAGGGGCTACAACATATCAAAAAATCATCAAATTCGATTCACTTTTGCGAAAGTTATGGCGTTTTTTTTTTATTTGAACCGGAAAATTTGAATTTTTGAGTTTTCGCAAAATTTTTCCACCGCCGAAATTTTTTCACCCCCCGAGCACGCTGCGCGTCGTCATAAGCTATCTTTTAAAAAAAATTTGGCTCCCTAGGTGCTTCGTAGCGAGTGCCAGCCCCGAAGGTGTTAACTGTGGGCTTTTACCGCTCCTATAGCACTCCTTCGCTTTTCAAGCGGCGGAGTGCCAAAAAGCGGTCAACGCGATACTCGAATGACCTCTAGAATGTGTCAAAAGGCCTGCAGCGGCGTGCCTTTGTGCTTGCATTCACCTGTGAAGTGCCAAATTCTATTCTTGAATGTAACATGGTGCAATACAAACTGGATGTGAGGATCTGAATAACTCACTGGACAAAGTGTTTGGCCAAAAGGTTGCTTTGCTTCGCTCTCAGCGACCCGTCCACGCATCTTCCCTCGTTTTTGCGCAGGAACGACTGTCCGCACTCGTCGCAGCGGATGTCAATCGGATCCTTGGGCCCACGCGGTCGAGCGGTGGTGTTGGCCCCTCCAATCCAATGGAGACTGTAGCGCTGTAGTAACGGAGCTCGTTAGAGAAAGGCGTCGGACGGGTGTGGGATGAAGAGCCCCTCCCCCCCCCCTTCCGTTATACTGTAGGTGGAATTAAACAAGGAATCAGACACTGTAAGTGACACTATTCAATCGTGATCGCAAGCTGATGCGTAGCAGGTACTGTACAAGGTACAAGTGGTAAGTCAAATCAAAACTCTTTCTTGGACAAACATGGTTGAGGCGTTGTCGCAGAACGCTAGCACGCCATGTCGAGTAGGTGCTTTGGTCGGGGTCGGAGCAGGCGTGCCCGTAGATGATGCGCTGAAATGGCGAATCGTTTTGGTCATCCATCCAAATAGAGCTAGTAAGCCTGAGCCATCCCTAGACCCACCCTTATCCACGTGTTGCGCCCACTACCCTTCCACTGGCGAAAGACCTTGCAGCAGCAATCACAGATGATGGCGTCTTCGGCGGAAGTCGTGCCGCATCCGGACCTTACAGCAACCAAATCCTTGTCGACCTTGGATTCTTGCTTGACAGCAGCACACCACTTCAAGTTGGCCGCGATGACCCCATGCGTTGGAGAATTTTGGCCATCCTGGCCCTTCTTCTTGACTCTCGCTTCCATGATTATGAGCGTTCCTGCATCTGTAGGTTTTGATTGTGAATGGCAGAGTTCCACTGCACTGCAAGTGCAAAGGTTGGTAGAGATCACCATTAACCGATGAATGCAGCGATATAGCTCCAAGCGACGCCGGCGTCACACTGAGGCGATGACATACATACATAATGCGGTCTTCGCATCCTCCCAAACCGTAAGCCGATACTTGTCGATTGTGTCGAGTTAAGTAGCACATCCATTTCAGTGGACGATCACAAGTAGGCCACCTTTCGTTGTCTGGTCGCTAATCACTACCCGCCCAACTACCAGCAGCAAGGAGCCTAGACGGTCTATACCATGCAAGTCGGAATCCATTAATTATTTTATCCCACTATACTTTGGGTAGGCAGACACTAGACACTGATTAGTCCGAAAGATTTTAAATGCCCAAACTCGTGGGATATCGGCGCATGTGACATTTGGGGGGGGGGGGGATATAGCGGAGGGTGGGGTGGGCGAAAGTTTGGAGGTATGAATGTGAGTTTCGCGGACGGGGGGATGAATGCGACACGGGTAGCCCATGTGGCCTGTGACATATTATGTACATTTCATGTAAAAGTGCCTAAAGACAGAACGATGAAACGAAGGATATGTTCCTGGTGTGAAGCATGCAAAAGCAAGAGTCCTCTATACTAATCTCCGAATCTCTGTCTGTTTGTTTGTTTGTTTGTCTGTGAGCAGGATAACTCTCGACAGCGGCCACGGATCCCGGACATCTATACATTTTCGGAACCGCCTTCCGCCGGGCACCATCTGGCCGAAGTTTGGTCTTGGGCCGCCGTCGAAATTCGGTCGAAATTCCGAAAATATCGTCTGCGCGGCACATTTTTGCCGCTAACTGCCGACTGCGGCGGCGGATCGCGACGAGCCGTGCATCAACGGAACCGCCGTTCGACGCTGCACCATCTGGCCAAGTTTGGTCTTTGGCCGCCGCCTAAATCGTCCGAAATTCGCGATATTCGGGCAAATTTCGGCCGTTTTCGGAAGAACATTCTTCGCAACAACGATTACGATTCTGCCATAGGCATAGTAGAAGGGCTTGCTTCGCTGTGAGACCCAACTTGCGCACCATTTGCTTTACACGCTGTCAAAGCACCATCATCGACGTTCGGAAGAGCTTTTGCGGTTCCCTGTGTGACCCAACTTGATAACAATATGCTTTACACACTGTCAAAGCACCGTCAACACGGGGTTTCGTCTTCTGACCAAGAAGGGCGCACGTGTCACGGGCACAGGCGAAGCGCAAAACGTCGGTTTGTCTTCTGACCAAGAACGGCGCACGAGTCACGGGCACAGGCGAAGCGCAAAACGTCGGTTTGTCAGGTGGCACTGTCACGGGCGGTCTCTTTGCTGATTATGGAGAGAGGCGCAGTTGGCGCAAAGCGACATCGAGACCGCCAGCCTCCAACCTTTGGCAGAAGCTGCAGCGCGTCAGGTGCGCGACCTCGGTGTTTGAAGCTGCAGCGCGTCAGCTGCGCGAGATCGATCTCTGGAGCTGCAGCGCGTCAGCTGCGCGACATCGGTCTCTGAAGCTGCAGCACGTCAGCTGCGCGACATCGGTCTCTGAAGCTGCAGCACGTCAGCTCCGCGACATCGGTCTCTGAAGCTGCAGCACGTCAGCTGCGCGACATCGGTCTCTGAAGCTGAAGCGCGTCAGCTGCGCGACATCGGTCTCTGAAGCTGAAGCGCGTCAGCTGCGCGACATCGGTCTCTGAAGCTGCAGCACGTCAGCTGCGCGACATCGGTCTCTGAAGCTGAAGCGCGTCGGCTGCGCGACATCGGTCTCTGAAGCTGCAATGCGGTATCGACGGGCTATAGAGTCTAGTATTAAACGATATTCCACTGGTGTAACAAATGCGGCGCTTCGCGCCGCCCACCAGTTTGTATGAGAAATATTAGTAGGTACCGGCATTAATTCAGGGAAAGCATTTTCGACTAAAATTATCCACATAAAACTTCGCAAAGGTCACAACGAAACGCGGCAACATAATCGGCACACCTTAGCGTGTCGTTGTGAGAGCTTTGCGCAGTTTTGTGTGGATAATTTTAGTCGAAAATGCTTTCCCTGAATTAATGGCGGTACCTACTAATATTTCTCATACAAACTGGTGGGCGGCGCGAAGCGCCGCATTTGCTACACCAGAGGAATATCGTTTAAAATACTCTTGCTTTTACATGCTTCACACCTGGAACATATTCATCTTTCTGCCTTTAGGCACTTTTACATGAATATACCTATTATTGCACGTCGTCTAGACTAAATCACATCACTCTCATCGTCGTGGGTCGTGGCCGCCGCCACACGTGACAGAAACGAGTTCTGGTGGCAGACGGGAACACTTGCAGCGTCGTGCAATTTCTCAGGCCGCTCGGCGTGGCGTTCTCTTGTTTTACTTACGTAGTTGTTTCTCAATTGCAGTACGGTTATATCGTGGTCGTCATGTGCACTGTGATCGAGATCGATCCTCCCTCCTCCCTACCAAACCCAACCTCTCGAACCGTGACGTTCGTCGAATACGAGAGCAGCGAAAACGACGGAAAAGAGGGTAATGGAAGTAACTCAGACGATGAGGGTTCCGCGGCCAGCGGCAGTGGACACAACAAGATGCCCAGAAGGTCCTTTGACCAAGACCTGGACAGGAGAATCGACCAGGCCCTGAAAGACTATCTGAGGAAGAAGAAGAAGGTACCAAAGGTGCTACTACCAGCAGAGCGCACCCCAGAAGATGAGAAGAGTCTGTCGGACCTGTTTCTGAAGACCGAAGTCCATGGATTCGCTGACTGGTACGTGGACGTGCCAATTCTTACACTATGTCACAGGCAATGGTCGTCTTCAGTCATATCGCCGTCTAGTCGGCCTTTGCATGGTCGATTAGGCAGCGGCCGTCTAGACAGGCATTGCCTGATGCGTCAGGCAATGGCCGTCTTCGCTTTCTATGTACATACGTACCATTATTTTCTGACACAGTATTATTCCATGGCGCGCAGAGCACAGATTATCGCAAGAGTCTGAGTCGGCATCGCGGTCTGGCGCTTTCGAAGCTTAGGCTTCACACGACCGGTGACCGACTTCACGTCGCGTGGAGCGCTTGCGGCAACGTCCGCTTTGAAGACAGCTGTTGCCTGACGCACCAGGCAATCGCCGTCTAGACTCGACCAAGCTTTCCCAGTCGTGGTTTACGTCAGGTATCTCGCTCCTAGCTGCCTGGAGAAGGTGCTCTGGTCTATTATCATTACTGGCGCCATGTTTGCTACTCTGTTTTACATTTACGACGAAGTCCAGACGTATTTGAGATATGATATGGTCACGTCATACCGCTTCGTTCCCATGCCTGAAGGGATGCCTATGCCGGAGATATTGCTCTGCCCACTGAATCCCATACATCGGTTTGTTTTCAAAAGGTTCCAGTACTACAGCAGTGGTTGCCAATTTATATACTGTAGAGTCTGTCTGTCTGTCTAAGTTTTTATAGATGAACCGATCCGACACAGCCCGCAGGCCAATTTAGAGTGTTGTCTCAATTTAGAACGCGACGTAAACTGGCCAGAATCGACCCCGCGTGGGAGAGTGAGCATGTCGTTTCCCATTACCCTATCATTGCCAACAGGGCCAAGCAGAATTTCTACAACACTCCAGCCAATAGACTGTACATGAGACGGGTACTGCAGTCTGCGACGGCGCCTGAAAAGCCGACTTTCGCTTTGTCACAACCAACGATCGACAATCACAGCGGGATGCATTTGGAAGAACCCTATTACGTGCCGAGCTCCTTGCAAGACTACTATATGAAGGTGACTATAGAAGTTGATTACACAACTGCGCCATACAATTTGACTTGGCAGTATTGTGCGACACAGGACCAGACAGTTCAGTTAGAAAGGAATCAGGAACACACGACGCATATTACATAGATTAGACGCATCGATTCACAGAAAATGCGTACCGGTAAGACATTTATAGACGCTGTAACATGAGACAAGGTACACACCATGTGTAATTTAACACATTCGCAAAGTGAAAACACTCAATTAGTATTTGAATAGGCAAGGACAATAACAGGACAGCTGGTGAAGAATATTTCATGACAGTGTCATGTTCAGTAGTTAACATAGATGCCTGTAACGCGCGATACCTACACTCTTCATGCTGGCAGGTCGGCTACGACACTGACACCTTTGTGAGGACCGCCAAACTGCAGACTGACGATGGCGTCTCGGTGCAAAGGGACCTTACTGTCACTCCCACGCTCTTCTTCAACCAGGGGAAATGCTTCCTCATTCGGCAGAACCGTACGCATCCAGTGATGATCACTCGAAACGGCATCAACGCCATCTCGTTGGCGCTCAACATGGACTCCAAGAACGCCTACCCACTGGTCGGCATGGAGCAGAACACCTACGAAGGTAGCCCGCTTCACTCGGCGGAACACAGCCATTCAAAATACTCTGAAGATTATGTTGAAGTTAATACCGGTACGATAGTGACATATTCTGTTAGTTCTCGTGTTCAGCAGAACAAAGCAAAACTTGCCAAGGCTACTGCTGGAGCAATGCAGGGGCTCAAGCATGCATAAGTGCACTGCGCATCAGAACCTAAGCCTGAGCCTAATTAATCCTATGCGCGAGCCTGAGCCAAAGCCAAACCCAAAGCTGAGCAAAAGCTGTACAGGTGTGCTGATGCGCGTCTTCGAGACCTACCAGCCCTTCTCCATCGAGGCGACACTGCTCGCTCCAGGGGAGGGACTGGCCATTCTGCTGGAGAAGCGCCTCGTCCAGCTGGAGGAGAGGGACAGAAAGAGGGGCAAGTGCGTCGACAGCGCCGACGGAATGAACCAACTGAAGGTCCAATACCTAGTGCAAGCGTAGCGCAGCACAGGATGTGGATGCATGAATCTCTCTGCCCGCGACTTCGGCCGAGTGTGCGTTACTTTCTCTACGCGTGTTGCCGTTCGCACCACAAGTTTCTTGCTGCGGGGAGCTATTGGCACCGAAGTCACGCGGCGTTCCGTGGTCTACCCACACGTTCGTGTACATTTTCGCTTTCGTGTTTCGCAGCTGCTTCAACTGGAAGGTCCCGAGCAGTACTGTCGAAGGTCCTGCCAGGTCGACTGCGAGTATCGGCACGCGGCTCGCCATTGCCGCTGCCACGTACCAACCGACATACGATTCCTAAACAAGAGCAAGGACGCGGGATTCGGCCTTGAGGTTAGCCTTTCGTTCGTTCAACGCTGTGTTTACGGGCGGAACAAATCGTGGATTAATAATATCCGCCTGGCGGGCGGGCTATACAGTGGGCAATATTTTCATATACAAAGTGGTTTTGTATATTTTTTTTGTATATTTCTTTGTATATTTTTTGTGTATATACATATACATACACAAAATACAAAGTTTTCAAAATATACATATACATATACAAAACAAAGCAAATATACAAACTTTGTATATTGTATATTTCTACCGTAATTTCATACTGTATCTGTGCGAATTCTTGCAGATTTACTGTCAATTTGCCGGCCAGACTCCAACAAAATCTTTTTTGCTTCAACCTTGAATTTTAATTATCTTCTGTGAGACATGTAATGGTACAGTATCACTAGGGAAATTAGTCTGACGACCAACATCCTTTATGCGCTAGCTCTACTGAAGTCTTGGCATGTAATTTTGTAGAGATCCTTGTGTAATTGATACGGTAGAAAAATATACAATATACAAAGCATATACAAAGAAAAACTTTGTATATATATTTGTAATATATACAAAATACAAAATACAAAAAAATTCGATTGTATATATAGTATACCTACATATACAAAACACAAAAAAATTTTGCGATATTGCCCACTGTAGCGGGCTATAGCGATTTTGCGTTCCGCCCTGACGAATCGGCTGAAATATTGACGCGATTTCGGATTTGAGATGCCGATCACATATTAGAAAAGAAGTTTCAAAAATTCCTTCCCGTCCATTGGCGGATCCAGGATTATGGAATGGGGGGGGGGGCGGAATTTTTGAGGCCACAGGGGGGACCAAGATGCTGTAAAAGCACATAAAAATTTGCGCCGCAGGCGAAAATTTTTGCCGATTTTGGCCTATGTTGGTACAAAAATGATAGCGCTGCAGGCAAAAATTTTGGCCGATTTTGGCCTATTTTGGTACAAAAGTGCTATAAAATAGCGCCGCAGGCGAAACCCCCCCCCCCCCCCCCCCCCTGGATCCGCTACTCTTCCCGTCCATGGAGCTTTTTTCGCCCGGCCTCAGCCGGGCGACACCCTAGGAGAGCTCGGCGTGCGTGCGTGCGTCCGTCCGTCCGTCCGTACGTACGTAACGCTCCCAGATCTCGGCGTTGGAAAGTCGCAGAGCGGAGATCTTGGGCTCTACGGATAGGTCTCGACTCACTGATCATTCAGCTAAGAGGTTTCGAAATTCAAAAGTTTGAATTGCGCGCGCTACAGTACCCCGAAGGTCAAAACGCAAAACGGCTCTAACTCGCTCGTCTTACGTCGTAGAGCGGCGATCGACACGTCAGGTGAAAGCTCTCGACGCGCTCTTTCATGCGGCTGCAAAAGTTTTGTCAATTACGCAAACACGCACCGCCGAAAACGCCATTCTCGACACTTTTACGCTAAAATCGTTCTAACTCGCTCAACTTGCGTCGTAGAGAGACAATCTCAAGGTCAGTGGATAGCTCTCGACTCGCTGATCATTTGTTCTCCCATTGGTCGAAACTCAAAAATTTGAATTTCGCGAGTTACAGTAACCCGAAGGTTTAAAACGCAAAACGGCTCTAACTCGTCTATCTTGCGTCGTAGAGAGGTGATCTTGAGCATCTTGGATAGCTCTGGACTCATTGATCATTTGTTCTCCCATTGGTCAAAACTCAAAGTTTGAATTTCGCGAGTTACAGTAACCCAAAGGTCCGAAAACGCAAAACGGCTCTAACTCGCTCGTCTTACGTCGTAGAGCGGCGATCGGCACGTCAGGTGAAAGCTCTCGACGTGTTCTTTCATGCGGCAGCAACAATTTTAACATTGCGCAAACACGCACCACGGGAAACGCCATTCTCGAGATTCGAACACTAAAATCGCTCTAACTCGCTTGATTTGCGTCGTTGAGAGACGATCTCGAGCTCAGTGGATAGCTCACGACTCACGGATAATTTTTGCAAAACTTGCTCTGTCATATGTTTGGCAAAACTTTGACAAGTTTTCGTCACTTTTTTAAAAGCGTTGCTCAAAAGAGGGATTTTCTTGCTCTAAAAACCAAATCCCGGGCGATATCAATATTGCTAAGCAATACCCTCTTGCGAAGGGGGAGCTCGTGAAGCGGAGCAATACGGGCGATGAGCTCTCGCACTCTCTGCAGAAAGAACGAAACTCTATGCAATGTCAGTCAGAATACAAACTCAACTTTTTAATACCGGAGCTTGTTGCAAAACATAACAAGTCTCTTTCAAAAAGCGGAGTGGTTTTGAGCTTTGAATTTTTGAGATTGTGACAAGACCTTTTCCGGTTTCGTGCAGCGTCTTTGACTCTCCTCGCGACTACACTTTTGGAGTGGTCTTGATATGTATGTGATCGTTATCTCAAATCCGAAATCGTGTCAAATTTCAACCGATTCGGCAGGACGGATTGTAAAATTGCTAAAATCCGCCAGGTGGATTATCCGCGTTTGTTCCATCCGTGAACATAACGTTAGTGGCGAGGAGCAACAAACTCTGAAGTCTAGGGTTTCATTCAGATGTGCCACACAGCGAAGCACAGGGACTGCGTGAAGAACGAAACTTTTGTCCCCCAAATCGCCGAATGCATTCGGCGGCAGTGTCGGCCGCCGTGCCGCCGCACCGAATTCCGCATTCGTATCAGCAGCGTGAAGCACTCCAGTCGGCACGCGAGATTCACTAATTCGGAATTCGACCGACGCCAGTTTTAAGGAGAAGAGGTCGACGACGCTCCGCTCCCGAGAATGCAAGGCGAGTAGTACAGTATGTCTGTAACGAATAGCAAAGCAGCCCTGTCTGAGAGCAGCACTCTTAGTTTGCACAATGGCTCTCAAATCCAGTTCAGGCCACGTCTGTGCCTATCCGTTCGACGCAGGATGTCCCAACAACGAATCGGAGCCAATTTTCGTGTGGTTCTGGAACAATTCCACTGGCAATTGCGAAGAAGGGACCTACCATCCCTGCCCGGATCCAGATGTGCTCGCGTGGGAACAGAGCGTCAACTGGAACCACTTCAGAACAAGACTCGCCTGTCTCAACAACTGCGACGTGCTGCGTACGTGGGGGAACGTAATGCAATGAATGTTGTTGCTGAACTGCTGCACTGCTACACGTACATTCCTTGCAGGCGGATTGAGGTGTTTGGGAAGCACCAGAGCGGTCCAGGAGAGCATGGAAGTTCTGCGGCCATTGTCGAGTCGAATGTGCAGCTCCAGCCAATCCGCCTTCTACTTCGACCCAGAAACCGGCGCTTGCCATCGCTACGTCTACGGCGGATGCCACCAAACCAACAACCACTTTGACGAGTTGGAAGATTGCGTCGCTGCGTGCGTCAATAACACCGGTGCGGTTGAATCTCCGGTTTATGCGTGTGTAACTGGGGTAAAACAAATACATATGTAACAACGTTTCAGGTTACCCACTGGAACTTGACGAAAATGGGTGCTTCTTCAACCAACCATCCAATTCTACCGATTCGTATCCTTTCGAGTCTCACTATTTCGATTACAGCTTTGGAAGTTGTGTGGAACGCGACCTAAACGACAACGACTACAACAACAGAAGCAGTGACAGTATTGGCCTCCAGATGTGCCAGTCGACGTGTGAGAGACCAATTCAGCGGGAGATAGGTAGATAGACGGCGAATCTTCCTCATTTCGAAGCGTCTTTACTAAATAAATGCGCACATTAAATGCGCGCAATACTTCTTTGGGCACAGTGTTTCAGAGAGGAGGTCGGTCGATCAAACTCACGCCAATAGTGAAACGATCGTTCCTGAGCAGCTGCAGCTGGCTTCCAACAAGCCACGCGGAGAAGTGGAACGAAAATCCTCCGATGAAATTCACATCTACATGGGATACGACGAACTGCAGTATGTGGAAGTGGAATCGGTAATTCTCCCCTGACTACAGTTGTGTAAATGACTTCCACTTGACATTGAATTAAAGAGCCATCACAGTGTGCGGAGGAATAGATAATTCCAGTGGTTCAACTTTGTGGTGGTTGACCTCGCTCGTTTCAGCGCCAAGCGAAGAGCTTCACAGGTCTTCTGAGCGACATCGGGGGTCAAGTTGGCCTGTGGATTGGACTGTCGATTGGAATGCTTGGGCACATTGTAGAGTCTTCGCTTTGCAATCATACTGTGCGAATCAGTGAATCACATGTCCGTTTCTCCCTGCCGAGAGTTGTCAGCAAAATTTCATAAAGACAGCAATGTGGTAGAACCAAAGCCAAGCCAGTGCTCAAGCAATCCTCTCCCAGTGACGATCGTCAAATTCCTGATCGTCATACTCGGCGTGCTGCTTCACCAGATGAGGAAATCGGAGCGCGCGAACTGGTTGGCAGATCTTGGAAGAAGGCTGTCGGCACGACAGACCGCCAGAATTTGACCGCAAAGAAGATGAAACCATGCGAGTCTCAAGTACAATATTTTCAGTTAGTATGCAAGACCTTGGAATTGTTATGTTTCACCTCACTAATTCTGAAACTGCATTTTGACCGACAATAAACAGCGTTTCTACACAAAGCATGCGTGCAGGAACCACTGCATAGAAGTACCCTAACGCTAGATTATTCACTGGTGGCACAACCGGCACTGCTCTGGTCTCTTTCTTGCCAGTGGGACCTCAAAGATCTTTTACTATTTTAGCCAGTTGTTGTTGGACGGGGTCGCCGATGGCGCTATTGGATTGAATGGATTCCTCTCGTCGAGACGCTGTTTTCTTGGATACTGTTCTCCAGATTTCTGGGCCGCTGTTTCCACTTGAATTGAGTCTTCAAGGCGCGAGGAGGCCTGAGGGATTGCAGGTGTTTCCTTTGATGGCCAGAGGTCTGTTGTCTTGGCGGCGAGAGACAGACGACGTACGTTTCAGGCGCAGAGTCTTGTGACTTGTGCACCAAATTGTTGATTTTGGAAAGAATATTGCGCGGCCTGGATGAAACGTATTATGGTCTGGCGCTTCCGCACCAGCCATGATAGGAAAGTGGACAATCTCTCCCATTTCACCCAAGTGCAAACGTTTGCTTGTCTGTTCACTGCCCTTTGAGTCGCACCCAATGCCGCTACGGCATTTCTCCGTGGTATCCTGAATTTGAACGGAATCCCGACAAGCGAGCGATCAACGTGCGTCATTCGTTCCACACGCCTGGTTACTTGCGAATGGTACAGTATGTAGATGTTGACAGGAATGAGTGCAATCACCGTGACGCGGACACGTGCAACGTCGCTAAACAACAGCGTTACCTAAGTCAGTCCAAGTCATGGGTTCTTTTGCGGGCTAGCTTGTGCCACCCAAGTGTGAACTTCGATACAGCCAACTGCTACTTCCACAGGTCGATGTTGAGTGGCATGGGCTTGCACCGGAAGAGCCCGTCGATGGCCAAGCGCACCTGGAGAAAATATATCGACGCTTATTCTTACTCCTGCAATACAGTACCTTATGCTACCTCTCTCTGTCGCAGGCTGTAGATAAAGACGTTGAGTAGAGGGTTGACGCAGCCAATAATCCAGACGTAGCTGTTGAAGGTGGTGTATATGGAGGCCATCTCCTCCCACCACATCCCAGCGATGGACATGATCTGCGGCACCCCGTAGAGGAGAAAGGTGAATAGACAGCTCATGCCTGAAGTTATGTCGTCGTCGTCGTCGTCGTCGTCGTCGTCGTCGTCGTCGTCGTCGTCGTCGTCGTCGTCGTCGTCGTCGTCGTCGTCGTCGTCGTCGTCGTCGTCGTCGTCGTCGTCGTCGTCGTCGTCGTCGTCGTCGTCGTCGTCGTCGTCGTCGTCGTCGTCGTCGTCGTCGTCGTCGTCGTCGTCGTCGTCGTCGTCGTCGTCGTCGTCGTCGTCGTCGTCGTCGTCGTCGTCGTCGTCGTCGTCGTCGTCGTCGTCGCCGTCGTCGTCGTCGTCGTCACCGATGGACCGCGTCAGTTTCTTCTGGAACTCCAGCTTGCGCTGCACATCCGTTCCAGTGTTCGACATGGCCTTGTCTATCCGGTGCTTGTGGACAGGAATCACAGCAGCGTACACCACGATGCTGCTCAGAGCGGTGATCAGACGGACGCTCTTGCGGGCGGCGTGCCCCTCCTTGTTGCCGTATGCCATGGAGGAGAAGCAGACCAGCTTCTTGTCGGCTATCGCCGAGTCGGCAGGAAGCACGTTGACGAAGAAGAAGTAGGCCGCCTAAAGAACCTCCGAAAAGCAAAAGCTCGTCTGGCGACGACGACGACAGCGATCATGCCTACATTTCTTCACCTGAATGGTGGCGATTCCGTAGACTGTGCCAACCACCATCAAACCGCAGCCAGTCGACAACGACACGTATGTAAGCGGGATGGTGACGAGTAGAAGTCGATCTATGGATTGTGCCAATAACATCAGACTCTGGGGGACGTCGGCGAACTTCCACAGCAGCAGTTGAGGCAGGAAGTTGCACAGTCGGCGACTGACCGGATAGTCGGCGTAGCCGTACACCGTGATGTAGGCGCGGAAGATGCCTAAGCGAGTGCGTGGTTACTGTGACACGCGCGTATACAATACCACACGTGTGGCCGCAATACCACACGCGTGGTCACAATACCACACGCGCGGCCACAATACCACACGCATAGTCGCAATACCACACGCATGGCCACAATACCACACGCATAGTCACAATACCACACGCATGGCCACAATACCACACGCATAGTCACAACACCACACGCATGGCCACAATACCACACGCGTGGTCACAATACCACACGCGTGGCCACAGTAGCACACGCGTGGCCACAACACCACGCGCGTGGTTGACGTATCGCGAGCATTCAAATAAGCTTTCTGAACAGAGTACCTGCTATGATGTTGGCCAGTCCTCCAGACATTAAATCAGCCAATGCTAGCCCTCCAATGATCATGTACTCCTTCATGTCTCTCAGAGTGTCGTAGCGAAGAATAGCGGCCAGAAGTGTAGCGTTGGCGGCAGTTAGCGCTATTCCAATCGCCACATACAGAAAGTGGCGCAGCATCTCTTCGCTGTGGTCGGCGAATACAAATTCCGCCGGTACAAACTCAGAAGTTGTGTTGTTGTCCATGATTTCTGAAGAGGATACGAATTTGGAGTGTCTATCGTAACTATAGTTCAGTTCGCGAATTCGACACGTCTCTTGATTTTGGAACGCGATCCTTTCTCCTTCCGCTTCTTTCCAGAACCTATAATCTAACCTATCCCTTTCTCTCGCCCAGATTTGTATTTCCTTCGCCATGCAAATAGATGGGCCACTTTGCCTACTTCCGCGCCTATCAATATCTTTGTGTATACTGCAGAGAGCGCATTTCAAGAGCAAATTGTCCGTGTGTAAGTGACAGCTTGGAACTTTATTGCCTGGCTGCTAGAGCTGTCAAAGAGAATTGTGATAAAGCTGGAGCAGAAATACTGACTATACAAGCCCTCGAGAATCGCACGTTGCCGTCAATCCGTCGATTAATCATAATACAAGGGAACACTGTCTGATCTGTCACACGTCTCTTTTCACATCGTGACAACGACGATTGTCTGTTTGAATCTGCACCTCGTTAATCGTTGTGGGAGCGTGTACGGCGCGCTTCCTCTAGTTTCAAAGGATGTTTCAAAATAGGAGCCCTGAGATCACGACTGAATTGAAGCAGTACGAAATACATTGAGGAGTAACATCCCGATTATCCATAAGAATGTGGGTTGAGCTTTCTCGTGGCATTAAAGTGTATTTTAGACTGTCGGATTGCTTCTAGAGCGGCAGAGAGAGGTACGTAGGGCAGGGTACAAATTTGTATGTACAATAATTGGAACGAGATGACGCTTCGGTAGCACGCTCGTGGTGTGAGCTAATGAGAGAAGCGATACTCGAATTTCTTACTCCGCAAGGGTTGAAACTACACTGAACCTTGTTGATTCCCCCAGTCTCCATTTCTGCACAGTGCACAGTACACCGTACACACACCATTTACGGCCGGTATTGCAGATACCTAATTAGAGCGAAGAGTAAGAAGACCCATCAAACTCAAGGTTTAGAGGCCAGCAATCTAGAACGGGAAGCGTCGGTCCGACACAGCGCAACTTGACTTGACGCAAGCACTAAGGAAGGGTGCGTAGCAGAAGCGGGCGTTAATTGAACTTGGCGGCATCCGACACTAGATCTTAATCAACACACCATAACGTGGCGCCATGGCGGGTTGGCAGGATTGCCGGAACCTTCGGGGGGGGGGGGGGCGGCGGCTGGACAGCTGCGATAACTGAACTGGTCTAGAATGAAACGTTATTTCTGTAGGTCGATCTCTGCTGTACCACACTTGTTGTTTGATTGACTTACAAGCGACAATTATAGGCTTGAGGAAGGCGAATGTTTTCGCCCCATTAGGAAAGTCGGGATTATTTCAAGTGTCGCCCCAGTTACACGTATGGTTCCCTTCTTCCGAACACCCAACAACATCGAAAACCGCCGTATGAATGCAGTGCAGACACACATCACAAAACATCAATTGCATTCATTAATAGCAATGCGACCGAGTGCCAAAGGAGATGACAGCAGACAAGAAGTGACGAGATAATTGAGTCGTGAACCGGTTTTCCGGATCTCTAGCCCTAGATGTGTGAAACATGATGACACGTCTAACTCCTAACTCCATCCATCGGCAAAGCCAAAATCATAGACCGCTTTGCTTTCTTTCTCAGGTGTGATGGACGGCGGTGGTACCCCCTTTGGTCGACGCATTCGAAGCTTTGGTGGTCGGCTGGGTTTGCGAGGCCGTCATCTGATGCCACATGTCGATGCTTGGCGGCATGGACTTACCCTTGAAGAGGCCGTTGATGGCCATGCGCACCTGCAAAACTGAGATTTGGGTGTCATTTGGGTGCAATTTGGGTGCAAGTTTCTAAACTCACCTCTCTCTGTCGCAGACTGTAGATGAAGACGTTGAGTAAGGGGTTGACGCAGGCGATGATCCAGACGTAGCTGTTGAAGGTGGTGTAGGCGGCGGCCAGAGCCTCCACCCACATGCCGGCGATGGACATGATCTGCGGCACTCCGTAGAGAATGAAGGTGAACAGACAGCTCACGCCTGAAAGGATGTATGCGATGTTGTCGTCGACGTCGTCGTCGGCACGCAGCGTCAGCAGCACAATTACAATCAATAAACCAACCGATGCTTCGCGTCAGCTTCTTCTGAAAGTCCAACTTGCGCTGGAGGTCTATTCCATCCAGCCTTCTTCTTGGCCTTGTCCAGTCGATGCTTGTGAATGGCGATCACGGCCGCGTAGACGGCGATACTTGTCAGAGCGGCAATCAGGCGCACGCTCTTGCGGACGGCGTGCCCCTGCTTGCTGCTGTATGCCATGGAGGAGAAGCAGACCAGCTTCTTGTCCGGAATGCCCGACTCCTCTGGGATGACGTTGGGAAAGAAGAAGTAGGCCGCCTGTAGGAATTATACACGTTTAGTGGAGACGACGACGACGACGACGACGACGACGACGACGACGACGACGACGACGACGACGACGACGACGACGACGACGACGACGACGACGACGACGACGACGACGACGACGACGACGACGACGACGACGACGACGACGACGACGACGACGACGACGACGACGACGACGGGGGTGAGTAGGTAGCTCCACCTGTATGGTAGCGATCGCGTAGACGGTGCCGACCATGATCCAACCGTAGCCAGTCGAGAAAGACATGTAGGTGATGGGTATGGTGACGAGTAGGAGTCGATCTATGGACTGTGCCAACAGCATCAGACTCTGTGGGACGTCGGCGAATTTCCACAGCAGCAGTTGGGGTAGGAAGTTGCACAGTCGGCGACTGACCGGATAGTCGGCGTAGCCATAGACCGTGATGTAGGCGCGGAAGATGCCTGTTGTAATATTGTACCGCTAGGGTACTGTAACACCAGAATTCAAATTTTCAATCGTCACCCGCTATGATGTTGGCCAATCCGCCAGACAATAAATCGGCCAAAGCCAAGCCTCCAATGATCAGGTACTCTTTCATATCTCTCATTGCCTCGTAGCGCAAAATGGCCGCCAGTAGAACGGCGTTGGCCGCTGTCAAAGCAATACCCAGCACTACGTAAATGAAATGGCGTAACATGGCCTCGCGATGGTCGGCGAAGACGAATTCTGCTGGTATGAATTCAGTTGTGTTCTCGTCCATCGTCTTGCTTTCAAGTTTGCAAGAAGTTCTGTAAACCTATCGGGATTACGGTATTTCGAAGTGGA
>JASAMZ010009677.1:0-16978 GCA_030248115.1 Linhomoeus sp. GSCO2_2
ATTAAAAAACTACTCAAGTTTTTTAATTGGTTGAAATTTAAAAAACTTAAATAACTAAGACCGAGTTTTTTAAATGTGTTAAAAAATTTAAATAACTACCACGTAGTTTTTTAACTGGTTAAAAAACAAAAATTAACTCGTCGGGAGTTTTTGTTGACAACCCTACCTCTCACTCACTCAACTAGCCTCGTCCCTGTCAAACAAGCACATCCATTCTAACTCAAAGCTGACGAAATCTCAAATAACCCCTGCCCCCCACCCGCCCCAAGTATCAAATAGTCGCACCATGTGTCTCGTCGAGGCAGTTCTCGTCCACCTCCAAGGCCTCGCAGATGAGTGTGAAGGCCTTCTTGTGACACGACTGCAGCTCCTCCATTGTCTCGGTTTTGGATTTCGATATTTGTTCTGTGTTATGGTGATAATTTGTCGCGTCTTTGTGTTGTAAATTTCGTGAAGATAAAGCAAAACTGGTGGGAGAGGGGAGGGGGGGCGAGGATGGGGGAGGGAGGGAAAAAGATATAGAAGGGGGGGGGGGGGGAGGCGGGCAGTTGCGTTGTCGCATCTCCCCCCCCACCCCCAACATCATTACTCCTACAACACCTGCCCCCCCGCAACATACCCCCCCCCCCCCCTATTCTTGAAAGAAAATTTTCACGCGCTAGCCCGTCCGGAGCACAAATTTTCGCCTGTGCGCGCTATTTTGAAGCAGTCGTTCAACTTCAATAGGCAAATTCAACACAATTTTGCAAGAGCTTCGCCCCCTGTCGCCTCAAAACTCCAACCCCTCCCCCCCCCCCCTTTTGGGAGGGTGATGGGGGGGGGGGGGGGGGGGGTAGTATAAAGGCAGGAAGGTGAGAGTACAACTGCGTTATACGCCGTCAAAGTTCCAAAAGGCACAATGATTGCAACGAAAATCATTTATTCACCAGAAAACAACGGCCAAAATCGCGCAAAACGACACAAGATGCGGTAGAATCAGCAAAATTTCACAAATTTTGAGGAGTTTTAGCCAGGTTTTGTATCTTAGCGGCCTTAACTATTATGACGACAAAAGGCACAAAATTGTGCATGGTATGGCCGAGAGCGATTGTCACAGCACTATTGTTAAGCAGTGGGGTGCAAATTATACACTTTAAGACACTATTCTGAGGCGAAATTGCGCAAAACAAAGAAAATTACTCATTAAAGCCTAGAAATAGTGCAGACCTAACAAAAACAGCCATACATGCGCGAAAAACAATAAATACAACTCTATAGAGTAATAAATGCATGGTGAATCCATTTCTGCCAAAATGTTGTCATGAATTTCACTTATTTTTCCACAATTTTCCATTCAGCATTTCCATTATTTTCGCTTGTATCCCCTTAAGGACCGTGGCGGCACATGTGCCGCCGGGAACTCCCGCGTACCGATACTAACAATGGTAGTCGGAAAAAAATCAATGGTACGCGGGAATCCCGCATACCAAGAAAATGGTAGTCGGGAACTTTTTTTCCCGCGTACGATTTCAAATGGTAGTCGGGACCGACGGTGGAGGCCCCGGCTCCCGGGGAGGTCTGAAATGGTAGTCGGGAGATTTTTTCTGCGTACCATTTCAGGATGCCGCCTGAGCAACTCCCCAACTACCACTCGGTGGAAGGCCCTTAGCTTTCTTCCCCACATTGTACATGCACATTTCCTACAGTACCATCCTGCCAAGCAAACTTTGTGTTACACATGCAAATCCACAGGCCGCACTTCACGCCACTTCGCCAGATGCACAAATGGTATGCGGGAACAAACTTCGCTTCATTCTCTCCAAACTCACCAACTCCATCAAGGTCCCTTAGTAATTCTTCTTCCATTCGGACTTCCAGAGCAAGATCTTCCAAAATCCACTGCCTACATTCTGACACTCTCACAAACTCTGTGTTCTACCAAACAATGCTGACTGAGACTGAGACACCACCCTAACCCCACCTGCCTATTTGCTTGCCACACAGGTGCCAATTGCCATCCCTTCTGCCTGACACACAACCCCTGCGATCTACCGGACGTAAATCACCACTTGATCACTGGCCATTGAGCGGCGCCACCACCGGCCAATTATCTCCTTCTGGCAAACCATTTCTTTCCCGAGGACACCCTGAAATGGTAGTCGGGACCGTCGGTGACGGACCAGCTCCCGAGGACGGTCTGAAATGGTAGTCGGGAAATTTTTTTCCCGGGTACGGTTTTAAATGGTACGCGGCTATTTTTTCGCCCGGCCTCAGCCGGGCGAACCCCTACGAGAGCTTATCGTGCGTGCGTGCGTCCGTCCGTTCGTTCGTTCGTGCGTTACGCTCTCAGATCTCGGTGTTGGAAAGTCGTAGGAAGGAGATCTTGGGCTCTACGGAAAGCTCTCGACTCACTGGTAATGTCGCTAAGAGACTTCGAAATTCAAAAGTTTGAATTGCGCGCGCTACAGTAACCCGAAGGTCAAAACGGAAAACGGCTGTAACTCGCTCGTCGTAAGTCGTAGAGCGGCGCGCGATAGGTCAACTAGAAGGTCTCGACGTGCTCTTTCGTTTGGCATTAAAAGTTTTCTTAATTACGCAAACACGCAACACGAAAAGCGACATTCTCACGTTTTTAACGCATAAATCGCTCTAACTCGCTCAGCGTGCGTCGTACGGAGACGATCTTGGGTTGGTTGGATAGCTCTCGACTCACTGATCATTTGTTCTTCGATTGGTCGAAACTCAAAAGTTTGAATTTCGGGAGCTACAGTAACCCAAAGGTTTAAAACGCAAAACTTATCTAACTCGCTCGTCTTCCGTCATAGAGAGACGATCTTGAGTTCGTTGAATAGGTTTCGGCACACTGATAATTCCGTTAAGAGAAGTCGAAATTCAAAAGTTTGAATTGCGCGCGCTACAGTAACCCGAAAGTCCAAAACGCAAAACGGCTCTAACACGCTCGTCTTACGTCGTAGAGCGGCGTGCGATAGGTCAACTAAAAGGTCTCGACGTGCTCTTTCGTTTGGCATTAAAAATTTTGTTAATTACGCAAACACGCACCACGAAAAGCGACATTCTTGCGTTTTTAGCATAGGAATCGCTCTAACTCGCTCAGCGTGCGTCGTAGAGAGACGATCTTGAGTTGCTGGATAGCTCTTGGCTCACTGATCATTTGTTCTTCTATTGGTCGAAACTCAAACGTTTGAATATCGCGAACTACAGTAACCCAAAGGTTCAAACAGCAAATGGGCCCTAACTCGCTCGTCTTATGTTGTAGAGCGGCATTCGTTCGCCCGTTTGAAAGCTTACGTTGAGGCAGTTGTTGAACGGTCATTCCTAAAGAAATACTTTTGTTTTTTAAACCCTAGTCTTACGAACAACTTTGTCTGCAAAAATAATTAATCCCGGGCGATCCCAATGTTGCCCTGCAACAACCGCTCAGAAATGCGTGTGTCTTGCTCAAAAAAATAATCCCGGGCGATCCCAATGTTGCCCTGCAAGAACCTCTCAGAAAGGAGCGTGTCAGAAGTAGCGCATGAATAGTGGACTCCGGGCGGGCGCGCGTCATATTGGAAAGGCTTCGAAATACTTTACAAAAGTATCCACTCTTTTACTCTTCCACTTTAAAACACTCACAAACCACTCTGTATTAATAAAACAACTCAACTTTTTTAAAACAGCTTGTTCTTTCCCAAGGCGATTCTGAAATGGTAGTCAGGAGAGGACATGCTTGAAATGGTACGCGGGAAGCAAAAAAAATATGGTAGGCTGGACGAATGGTATCCCGGAAAAACAGACGGTCCTTAAGGGGGTATTCGAGGTGTGTTGAAAGTAATATTCATTGGCTTCTAATGGCAGCTTCCAGCCAAATGCGCTCAGTTCCATTAGGAGCATTATCATCTGAAAATATTAAGAAATTATTTCTTATGACAATCAAAATAATAATTAAAATAACCATTCATAAAGAAATATTGCATTTAAATCATCTCTAGTCGTTCAGAAATTGGGCAAAATTAGGAATATTAGGACATACATAATTTTCTCTCATGACATACAAAATTTTCTCTCAAAATATTAGGACATACATAATTTTCTACTTTGAAATAAAAACAAAGTATACTTCTAACTTCCAAAAATTTAGTTTCAAAAACCAAAAACTCACCTTTCTACACCAGGGCTCTTTGGCGAGCACAAAAGAGTCCCTTATGTTATCCCTCAGAGCGGTCACCTAAATTAAAGTATTATTTCGCCGCGCCTCAGCGCGGCGAGGTGTATATATACGGATGACAATGTCTGTCTGTGTGTCTGTGTGTCTGTGTGTCCGTGGCACCGAAGTAAAATATGTGACATATGTGGTCAAGTCGAGCCAAGGTCGCTGAGTGCGGATCCAATGTCCGTTTGTGTTGCTAATTTCGCATTTTCGAGATATTCACAATTAAAATTCAAAAATGTCGAAAATCGACTTTTTCACCTGATGAGCTAGCCGCGAAATTTCTTCAGAAATGGAAAAAGCACGGACCGCTAATGATTTGTAACACGAGAAAAATTTGTTGTCGATGTGAAATTTGATAGAAATACGAAATTGTTTGTCGAAATTTCATAAATTGACAAAAATAGAACGTAATTGATTGACAAATGTGAATGCAGAAATTGAAAGGTCGCAAGCCAGTAAGAATTTGTGACATAGTTTTTCAGTTTTGAAAAATTGCAATTTGGAGATATTTACAATTAAAATATGGAAATATCGAAAATCGACTTTTCGCCTGATGAGCTAGCGGCGAAATTTCTTCAGAAATGGAAAGAACGTAGGCTGTGGACAATTTGTAACACAGAAGAAATTTTTTGCATATGCGGAATTTCATAGAAATACGCAATTATTTGTCAAAATTTCATAAACTGACAAAAATAGAACGTCATTTATTGACGAATGTGAATGCAGAAATTGAAATGTCGCAAGCCAGTAAGAATTTGTGACACGGTTTTTCAGTTTTGGAAAATTGCAATTTGGAGATATTTACAATTAAATATGAAAATATTGAAAATCGACTTTTTCGCATGATGAGCTAGCAGCGAAATTTCTTCAGAAATGAAAAGAACATAGGCCGTGGACAATTTGTAACGCAAATGAAATTTTTTGCATATGCGGAATTTCATAGAAATACGCAATTATTTGTCAAAATTTCATAAACTGACAAAAATAGAACGCCATTTATTGACGAATGTGAATGCAGAAATTGAAATGTCGCAAGCCAGTAAGAATTTGTGACACGGTTTTTCAGTTTTGGAAAATTGCAATTTGGAGATATTTACAATTAAATATGAAAATATTGAAAATCGACTTTTTCGCATGATGAGCTAGCAGCGAAATTTCTTCAGAAATGAAAAGAACATAGGCCGTGGACAATTTGTAACGCAAATGAAATTTTTTGCATATGCGGAATTTCATAGAAATACGCAATTATTTGTCAAAATTTCATAAACTGACAAAAATAGAACGCCATTTATTGACGAATGTGAATGCAGAAATTGAAAGGTCGTAAGCCAATAAGAATTTGTGACTTAGTTTTTCAGTTTTGCAATATTGCAATTTAGAGATATTTACAATTAAAACATAAAAAGTCGAAAATCGATTTTGGCGCCTGATGGACTAGCGGCGAAATTTCTTCAGAAATCGAAAGAGCATAGAAAGCGGATAATTTGTAACACAAAGGAATTTTATAGAAATACGCCACAATTTGCCAAAATTCTACAAATTGTCGAAAGCGTCATAACGCAGAAATGCGTACATCAAACGAAATTCCTAGTAGAGATCGACTGCACCAAACAGTTGGCAAGTTTTTTGTTCGATGTGGCGTGTTCCCACAGGTATAAAACTTCAGATGAACGGCGTCGTATCATGCCGATACCATATAGCGAACGCGGCGATATCACTGAGCTTTAGATCAGTTGTACAGACAACCGTATCGTGGTAATAGCTGCGTTTGAAATGTGGTACACGTTTTCAAGATACCTTCGCTAGATGCGGCTAATTATGCGAATGAAATTCACTATACTCTTCACCAAGATTTGACAGACACAAAGTATAGGTTGAACTTTTTACACACACAGCTTGTTTTTCTCAAATTATCCCAAAAATTACACAATTTCAACACAAAAAACTCATACCTTGTCCGGGCACTGCCTCTCCAAATCGTAGCCCACAGAGAGCAGAGACGAAATCACGCACTCCAACTAGAATTAAAATTTGCACACTTTTCTAATTGCATGTACAAGGATGGGCGAAAATATGTAAAATTGTAGAAATGTGCAAAACTTGCGAAAGACCACAGAAAGCAAGAATTTCTTGTGTAGAATGTGTGGAAATTGTGCAACACACTTGCCATCACACTGAACTTATTTCCACGCGTACAAAGTCGAATCATCCACAAATTTCAAAATTTTAACTTTCAAATTATGTAATAACCTCTTCAATTTTGACAGTGTCCAAAGTGGAAGGCTTCAGCATCAGTTCATAACAATTGAATAGCATGTCCACCAGCTCGCCTGCAAATATAAATATTTCAACAAACAAAAAATTTACAAATTAATGCAAAATTATCAACAATAAAAAATTGCAAAATTGTTGCTGATTCTAACACGAACTGTCACAAACTGTCAAAATTCGTCAAAAATTGTCAGAAAATGTGTAGAATCGCTTCAACATCTGACAATAAACACAAACAAAACAAAAAATACTAACTTTAAATTTTCAAATCCCTACCCTCATAAGTGAATCCCACAGCGGAGCAGAAGTCGCTCAGAAACGACAGAAAGGCCAGCCAGTATCTAAAATTAAATACAAAATGAAACACAATATTAAATTAAAGAGACAAATATCACTTGCCAACAACATTGTTGATACCAAATACCATTTTGTACAAAGCTCTTCAAAATATGTCTCCATTCAAACATTCAAAACACAAAAACGTTTCACGTTTCGTGACAAGTATATTCTCCAACAGAAATTCACCACAAACTCAAAATTTACTAAAACTTTTAAAAACTTCACTCCTTGCGTTTCGCAACTTCAATTTTCACGCGTTCCTTGCTCGAAAACAAAAATTCCACATATCTTAGATTAAATTGCGGTAAAATTTCACACATAGGCATCTCACTTCAATATTATAAGTAAAAATCACCTCAAATGTTGCTCCCTCAACCTTTCGCAGCACTCAAAATATTGTCCGCAAGCCTCCACTAAGCCCTGATGGAATTTCTCCCCGCTTTGAGGTACTGCCACCTAAATAATAAAATTTGCAAACAATTGCGCAAAATGTGTGTAAAAATTCTAAAATTTGTGATAAATATACACCTGTTTGCAAAATTTTTAAACAATTGCGCAAAAAATTTTGTGTAAAAATGTGCAAAAATTGTACAAATTTTGCAACAATTTCAAAAAGGCGGAACACAATTGAAATATTTTCACAACAAATTGTAAGCATTTATTATAACAAATTCTAAACATTGCAGCAAATCTGCAAAAAAGTTATAAAAATTCGTAGAAGTTCATACACATCTGTGTCAAAATTGTGCCACAAAGTCCATAATTTCGCGTCGAAATTTCCCGTACTAATGCAAAATTGTGAAAAAATTATGCAACAGGACAAAATAGGCAATTGCAATCGACTGGCTACTATTTCCATACATAAATAGGCAATTCCATACAACAACAAAGCCCCAGCTCTCTCACCAAAGCGACGCAGAGTCTAGCCACCCCCTTGCTGGTCAAACCCCCTTCAATAGCCGATTGAACCAATAATTGAGCCGTAGCCACCGCCAATTCGTTCGATTCGAAATCCCCTAAAATTATGCAAAATAATCAAAATTATCAATAAATAAACATAGTACATGGAGAGGAGGGATGGAGGGAGGGAGACAATGCACCGAAAAAAAGAAGTTCCACATTATTTCATGCCTTCAATAAATCTGTCGACAAATTCATTCTCTCCAGGCAAACCCAATCTGCCAAACAAAGGCTTAATTTCTTGTAAATCCTTGGTTTTCAATTGTTTTGCCCCTTTGCCGGGTCTGAAACTGTGCCAAATTGTGCAAAAAATTCTAATTTTTTTGCACAATTATATAATAATTACTATCTTAAAATTATATCTCAAAAACCTCACAGTTTCGGAGGTGAGAAGCTTGGGGTGGCGCTCTTAGGCCTGTTTTGAGGAAAATTAACATTTTGAGCACTATTTTCAAAACTAGCAACAATTTTTTGCTCATTTTCTTCCGATTTTGGCTCTTGAATCATGTGCGGTTCCGGAATTTTTGATGCGACGCTCCTTTTTGCGGCTTGTGGCGTTTTGGGAGCCTAAATTAAGCCAAATTCTGCACAAACGTTGCACAAATTGAGCGAAAATGACACAATTTTTCACCTGCGGCCGTCTATTGTCACTCTGCTGATTTCCATTGCTAATTTTGACGATTTCCTTTTCATTAGACGAGCTTTCGGAAGAGCTTTGCGTGGTTGCTACAGTGTTGCTTCGCAGCCCTACAAAAACACTACAAATTACAACAGAAATACTATAAAATTTATAGTATTTTCCCACCGGGTGGTTTGTAGATCTGCAAACTGGGCCTGTTGGACCTCGCCGCCTTCTTATCTTCCTTCTCCTCAGAATTGTCCTGAACGAATTAAATTCCGGGCGATCCCAATGTTGTCAATTAGCAAAATCAACACACTTTTGCAAATTTCTGCCCTCCCGGTTTCATAGTGCAGTGTTGTTATAGTTGGCATAGCAGTCACTGCCTTCCTCGGAATCTGAACTGCTCACGCGAAATTTCAGCATTATGGAGCGATTTTAGACAAAATCCTACCAAAAATTGACAATTTTGGACTTCTAAATCTGTCTAGCGCGCAGACTACAACAAACGGTGCCAAAATTCGCGCGGCGCCACGCAAATTTCGATATTTTGACAGCTGAATCACACAACATGTGATTTTAGCAGCGCTTTCTCTCTAAGTGCTTTCTAGCCGAGAAACAATTCTAGAGCTACAGTGATACTTGAATTAGCACGCTGTAAAACCCGCAAAATCTGCTGTCGGCATTCGACAACGTAGCCTACCTACATTGTAGCCTACCCAGCCTACCTACCAAAATGTCTCCTAGGTTACGGTATATCGGCAGACAATCACAACTGCGCGCCCTGCCTGCCTACGACCCACAAACCACCGCGTTTTCTGCGCACCCACCAAAGAAAGACAGTGTACCAAACTTGCCGACAAGGTTACTCGCGCGTGTCTTAACCGATTTGGACGCGGTTTTTTCGCCCGGCCTCGGCCGGGCGAACCCTATCAAGAGCTCGGCGTGCATACGTGCGTGCGTACGTCACGCTTGCTTCGGGCTTACTAACTCGCTCGTCTGATGTCGTAAGGTGGAGTTTGAGACATCGTCGAGTAGCCTGCGGACTCCTCTAGCCACCTGAATCGTCGAAACCAAAATACGTTTTCAAAATCGCGCGGTACAGTATCCCAAAGTAGGGTCCATTATTACGACAAAAGTTGACCGAACCTAGCCATCCCGTGTGAGTTCGCGGCCTCCCAAATACTTCCGTGGAAGTTCCTCAACTATCGTCTCTGATCCAGCAGAGAAATAGAATAAAATCACAAATTTTAGAATCTACCACAAATTGTGTAATTCAACAGTGAGTTTGGCGTGGAGTTCAACCTTTTCCATAGTCGGGAAGGGTGCATCCGGTATTAAATGTAGGCAACATTAAATGCGACCACCAGGAATGCATTCTTGAGAGCGGTGTGAGTGGACACTCACTGTTCAGGGTATGTAAGTGAAGTTTGTGAATGCCGTTTCGCGACGGATTGTGGCGTGATGGTAGCGCGTTTGTTTGCGTTGCTTGTGATCGCCGGTTCAAATCCCGCGAGAGCCGATGATGAGAATTAGCGCTGAGGACTGATGAATGTACTTTCGCCTTTCTGAGGCTCTAAGATCGTATTGTTTCAATGCTTCCCCCACTGCCAACGTGAGAACCATTCGGTTCCCCACACGGCTGCCGCCAACTATGCTGCCAACGGCCTTGCCTTCAAAGGAACTAGTTGTCGTGCGCCTGAATGCCAGATGCGGCCACTGGAGCCGCTTTGTGAATCGTCAGTTGAGGCGCCAGTGCTCTATCTCTGTAGAAACAGAGCGCGTTTGAATATTGAAATCGAAGGTTTTCCCTGCGGCAGAGGGAAGACCATCTGTTACTGCAGCTCCTGCAAGGTGTTCCTTCACAACTCCTCCGATTTGCCGTGTTTCGAGCTGTTCCATCAGATCTCGTCCATTACGAATTTCAGATAGATTGGCGTAGTTTAGATTTCATATAAATTGAGTAGACTGCGTGGAAATCAACAATTGTTATCCCGGCTATCACTGTTGATATGTACGTGTCTGCCTGCTTCGATTTCTCTGTGCGCGCTCTGATTCCACAATGTATGTACAGACTCGACAGAGTTATTCGTCGTCGTGAATTGCGCATTCTTCTTGAAGAAAGGGAATGACTTTCTGTATTTACATGTTGGCGTACTGGCAGTCGTGACGCACAACAGCAGCCTAAGCACCAACAGTTTACCCAAACTGACAACGGAAGTTTAGCGCCTTCCTAAAAAACTGATGAAGTTCAACCACTAATCACACTTGAACAACATTTTCTTATGTTTACATACCCTTTAGGCGCCGCTAATGTTTCTGTAGTTGGGGTCCAATGGACCCAAACTAACACGGGATGGCTAGTCAAGTCGCATATCAAAATGAAGCGCTCGAGCTCCTGAGCAAGAATCCGACAACAAAAAGTTTCAAAAGTTTAAATGGAGCGCTACAGTAACTGAAACGCGTCGGAAAGTGGTGACTTTGGCATAGTCACGGGCTTTACAACTCGCTCGTCTGACGTTGTAGGATGGAGTTTGAGACATCGTTGAGTAGCCTGCGGACTCCTCTCGTCACCTTAGTGATCAAAGCTACAAAGTGTTTTCAAAACCGCGCGCTACAGTACCCCAAAATACAAAAGTTGACCGAACATAGTCAAAATGCATATCAAAAGGAGGTTTTTTTGACAAAAATTTGCCTTTAAAAAGTCCTAGTAGATCACTTGTTTCGAGGGTTTTCGACGATGCTGATCACGAATTTTGTGTTTGTGTTGCGTTTTTGGACGCCTTTGCCCTGATTTCCGTGCCCGGCGGCCAAAATTGTGTCCTGGGGTCGAAGTTGTACCTGGGCTCTTTGATGCTGCAGAACATGAATCTGGCGTTCGTTTTGCGATTTTGGCCGAAAATTGACCTACTCTAACCCATTCGAATTACTAGATTTGAATTGAATTTGGGATTTGCCATATCAAACAGTGCGAACCGATCCAAGTTCAAACTTTCTGCACTGAAGAAGAACGACCAAATTTAGCAGAAATGCATCATTTGCTTGTGTTTCCTGTGCCCCCCTCTGCTAAGACAATCCAGCGGAGTGTCTATTGGGCACTCATGAGTGTCGCGTAATACTTGTTATGCATCACTACATGTAGGGTAGAGTACTTCTTTTGTCCACACCTTCTGCTTGGAACCAATTTGGAAGTACAGGCTTTTAGGATAGAACACATCTAGGCCTATAACATACCTATCCGTTAATGGCCCAGATCGATTACGTGGCCCAGAAGTTACATTGCGGTAATTATTTTTACAATTAAAATTTATAATTTCATTAATTACGCGCGAGTAACCTTGCCGGCAAGTTTGGTACACTGTCTTTCTTTGGTGGGTGCGCAGAAAGCGCGGTGGTTTGTGGGTCGTAGGCAGGCGGGGCGTACAGTTGTGATTGCATGGCCGTAAACCATTCCCTGGAGGCATTTTGGTGTATTTGTGCCAAGTAGGCTGGGTAGGCTACGTTGTAAGTAGGCTACGTTGTCGAGAGCCTCCCAAAATGCTTTCTATAGCCGAGAAGCCATTCTAGAGCTACAGTATACCTTGAATTATTTCGCTGCGAAGTGCAGAACTCGCAAAATCTGCTATTTCAGGACGCGTAAACAGCAACTAGAAATTTTGGCGTGTGATATAACCGCATTTGATGAAGTTTTCCGATCAAAAGTGAGCGTTTTGAGAGCTCACAGCAAGGTTGCAAAATGCAAACACTACACATTTGAAACTATTGCGTTATGCGTTAAATCAATCATACTGTACTGTGCGCTACACGCCGGTTATCACTAAATCGGGTCTCGCAGCGACTTGATAAAATTAATAGGAATTACAAAAATCAACAATTTAACACACAAATCCACCAAAAATACCTCCCCACCAATAAAAATAATGCTCGGCTGCAAATCTCGGGCGAGTGCAAATAGCGCTTTGACCGATTTCTCCGCTTCCCCCACCCATTTTGAAGTCAAAGCGCTTGCGGATATGTTGAAAAAGTAACTTTTCGTCTCGTTAGCTATGGCTTTGGCCTGGAAATTAGGAATAGAAATTACCACGAAGTATTTCTTGTTAAAATATAGTTACGCGCTAAGACAAAATAAATAACCAAGCTGCCAAAATGCGAATATATAGTACAGAAGTGCACAAATCTGCCTCAAAATACTTGAACGAATAAAAAAGTAACAAAAAGTACAAAAACTTTAATTAATTTAATTAATAATAATATTAATAATAATAATAACATTAATTATTGATATTTTAATTTTTAATATGTATATTTTAGTTTTTTCTGCCTCAAAATACGCAAAACGTACCGGCAAGTAACGCAAGCGCAAATTTTCCACGCTTTTTAATTTGGAATTCCAACAATTCAAAAAAAATTCGATTCAGAAAACACAAAACCATTAACAGCATACAAAAATATACTCAGTTTGTGTAAATAAAACCACCACAAACCAAAAAAGTCTTTCCATTGCCGGGTGGACCAAACAGCAAAATGCCTTGAACCGGCTCGCGCAGCCCCGTGAACACGTCGGGATTCAGCTAAAAATGAACAAATTTCGCAAAAATATGCAATTGAAATCAAAATTGGCACCGGCGTGCTTAAGGGTCAAATTTCGACTCACATTTTTATCATTGTTTTAATATTCTAATTATCCAAAGTTCGATTGTGCCTAATTCCGTCAAAAATAGGTGCGCAATTGATATTCGCGCGAGAGAGATTATTTAGCAATAATATATATTTGGACACACAATTGTGAGTTCAGATAATCCTATCGAGATTTGATGCGAAGACGCATTTTGCACAATTTATTTTTTCTATCAAAGCATACACTTGCCAAGAACTCAAATCTTTTTATATTTACCGCCATTGAAAGCACAAATCTAGTCAAACTTCGCACACAAAATTGCAATTTGTGCAAACTCCACCAAATAACGTTTCACAAATACCGTAGGACTCCAATTGGCCACTGGGGGGGGGGGGGTGGGGTGGGGGGGGGATTATTGGGGCATTTTCGGGATAGAATAAGATTCAACCACAAACTCCAAATTAACCCACCATAGGCAAAATAACCGCCTCATACAGGGCTCTCTTAGCAGTGTCCAATCCAGTGACGTCATCGAATGTTACCGAAGCATTCCTTTCCAATAGGTTTTCCAATAGAGTATTGGCTAATTTACTATCCACCACTTTCAAAGGGCGATTGGTGGGAATTGGGGGGTTGTTCTGAATGGGAGAAATTGATTATTTGTGATTTATGAAGGAATGAGCGCTAAAAGTTTATGGAAAAGTTAGAGAGGAATTACAGTGATGCAGGAGAGACGGTACAACAGTGGAAGGGTGTGGGGTGAATGTTTGGGGGGGGGGGGGGGGATAGCTCCTTTGGTTCACACTGTGAACAGTCTCCCCCCCCCCCCCCCAAACCCTAAGACACCCCTTCCCCTACCCGTGAGAGACACCAGAAATGCCAATTTTCGCATGTGGCGGTATATTTTACCTGTTTGTAGTCAAAGTTAAGCGACTTCTAGTTTTATTGCCAATTTTCGAAAAATCTCCATGATTTTTGGCACTTTTTGAAATATTGTTTCAGACCAACCCCCGCTCCTTTTGTTAGAGATGGCGTTTGGACGTATTGTTGGAGGGGGGGGCTAAGCTTTTGTGCAAATGGAGCCATAGCAGAGAAAGGGGTGCGTGATTGGGGGGGGGGGGGGGGGAAGGGAAGCGGAGCTCTAACCGCCCCCCCCCCCCCCCCCCCCCACCCACCACCAGCATCAACTCGGCGGACCACAGGACGACGATGAATGACGATCTACACTCTGTGCATGACGAGTCACGAGCGAGAATGGGAGAGAGGGAGAGAATAAGTCCAAGTGACGAGAGAGAGAGAGAGGAGCGCTCTAACGTGTGGGAGTCAACGCACGGGGGGGGGGGGAAGACTGCCAGGAGGAGAGGAGAGTGAGAGCACTGGAGAAGGAAGGGCAGCGAGTGACTCCTAGTGAGGATGGGAGAAGAGCTGTTGTTGCGACCTAAGTACTCGCGCCCAGCCCATAGGTACCTCTAGACTAACTCGGGCCATTAGCAGATCTAGTGGGGGGGGGGGAGGGGGGGGCGGTCTGTGTCGACCCCCCCCCCCCCATATCCCCAATTGCACCCTCTTCATGGATTAGACGTTTGAGACTACAAGTGGGAGAGGGAGCGGTTGAATGGGGGATGCGGCGGGGGGGGGGGGGGGGAGGGAGACGCAGCCACCACCCAACCTCCCACTCTTCCTTTCCCCTCACACGGTAACACCAGCACTCACCCCACTCCTGCCTCCCTTTCCTCCATTCTGTGCATTATTCCCTGCCACTACCCTCCTTTTAGGGGGACTGAAGCTTCGGTGTGAATTTGTGGCGTTTTTGGGCCGGAAATTCGTTCCGTTTTGAGGCAATTTTTGACCGCTCGGACCGGCCACAGCCGCTCTCTTGGTAGAGGGAGGACCCCTGAAAATAGATTAATTGAAATTTGCGATATTATTACAAAATATAGCACATTTTTATTAGTAATAAAATTAGCAGGCTTACCTAACTCGTTCTATTCGCGCGCAAATTTCGGGATAATTTACCTCGCTATATACACTCATATCATTATAATAAAAATTAAAATACTCAGTATTATTGGGAAAAGGAATTGTAAAACCTAGACCAAAAATTCTAACCTTCTAATTTGCGAAACATGCCGCAAATACTCTAATACACCCACCGGAGGGCGGGCTATTATTTCAGCGTCCCTCTAGGAGGGCTACTGTACTGTTGGATGGTGGGGGCTAATTAGAGGGGGGGGGGGGATTATTAGAGACTTCGCAGTAAATGGCCCCCATTAATTACAACAACATAAAACCTCTATATAAAATAGAATTTCGTACAAATTTCAATAAATTACTCACCTAAAGGAGGGCACTCTGTTCCCCTCGCTCGAAGGTCTCGCTACCGTATCACTGTCCGCGTCCATATTTGTGGTCTTCCGACGAAAATTAGTAGCGCTAGTTTTCGAATTGGCGCTGTTTGGCCGCGAATCGAGTTCTGCAAAAATTGTGTATAATTTGTATCAAGTTAAATAGAAAAATTAAAACAAAATTGGCGAACAATTGCAACAATTGTCACAAAATCCATAATAAAATTGCAATCAAAGCAATAATTAAATTGTGAAGAGATTGTGATCAATTGTAATTGAATTGTGATACCATTTACAATATAATTGTATTAAAATTGTAACAAAAATGTAACAAGAATGAAATATAATTTAATAAAATTCTACTAAAATATGTGCGGCTTGACAATTGCAGTGTTTTTAATAAGACTCTCTATTGACTAACTAAAAGTTTCGCAGCTAAAAAGAAAATATATAGAGAGGCAAACTTTTTACAGCTTTAGAATTTTGTTTTTACAAGAATTCACAAATAATCAAATCTCTATTGAGTAGATGAAAGCTAAACATTCGAAAACATTACACAAAACTTGGCAGAATTTTCAAATAGACACTAAAATGCAAAACACCAACAATTTTTATGAAAATTTAGCCACCAAAATTCTCAAAATAGCACAATCTGTTAACAAAACCCCACCCAAATCCCAAATTCTCTCCTGGCATTCCTGCAAATTCTTCACCATTTTCTCTTTTAAATTTGTGGCTTTTTTGTATTTTTCCGGCGAATTTTCCAAATTTGAAATATCCAAATCTATGCCCTTTTCCAAATACCGTACTCCCTTCTTGTAGAGATCGCAGGCGTGCTTCCGGCGATTGACGGCTAGAGAAAATAGTGGAATTTGTGGTTAGAGCACACCATTCTCAAATAAGCACACCACATCTCAAATAAACACACCCGTTCAGATAAGCACCCAACCTCCCAATATAAAGACACCATGACGTGAGCAAGAAGTCCACTAAAGAAACCCCCTCAAATAAGGCCCCCACCCCTATTGTAAGCATCCCACCTCTCAAATAAGCACACTACTAAAACCGACACCAACCCCACACTTTGCGAATAAGTCCTCAGGTACGTTCACCAATCTTCCCACGATTCACAAATAACCACCCCACAGATAAGAACCCCTTCTTCAAATAAGCAGCCCGAATACTCGAATAAGAGCCCCTCTCACTAGGGTTGTCAACAAAAACTCCGAGTTAAAAAACTAAAAACTCTAAAAAACTAATTTTCAGTTTTTTAACAATGGAGGATTAAAAAACTCTAAATAAATAACCAAATTCAAATTAGTTTTTTAACTAAAAAACAAAAAATAACTCGAGGCTAGTTATTTGAATCAGTTAAAAACTTAAATAACTAAGCTCTAGTTATTTAAACTAGTTATTTAATTTTTAGTTTTTTAACTAGTTTTTTGACAATGCAGTTTGGACAGGCTGCCTATTATCTGCCACTAAATCTTGCATTTCATGTCACGTGTTGCACTATTTCGATCATATGGGCACCCTCAGAGTACCATTCACTGTCCTGATACTATGTACTGAACATTTGACAAGTCACAACAGTACATTTTTGGGCCAAGTTTTGCAATACCAGTTAAAAAACT
>JASAMZ010009679.1:0-13321 GCA_030248115.1 Linhomoeus sp. GSCO2_2
ATCCGTATACCGTAACAAGCTGTGTGTGTAAAAAGTTCAACCTATACTTTGTGTCTGTCAAATCTTGGTGAAGAGTATAGTGAATTTCATTCGCATAATTAGCCGCATCTAGCGAAGGTATCTTGAAAACGTGTATCACAATTCAAATGCAGCTATTACCACGATACGGTTGTCTGTACAACTGATCTACAGCTCAGTGATATCGCCGCGTTCGCTATATGGTATCGGCATGATACGACGCCGTTCATCTGAAGTTTTATACCTGTGGGAATACGCCACATCGAACAAAAAACTTGCCAACCGTTTGGTGCAGTCGTTCTCTGCTAGGAATTTCGTTTGGTGTACGCATTTCTGCGTTATGACGCTTTTGACAATTCGTAGAATTTTGGCAAATTGTGGCGTATTTCTATACAATTCCACAATTGCAAACAATTTTGTTTGTGTTACAAATTATCCTCGGTCTATGCTCTTTCCATTTCTGAAGAAATTTCGCCGCTAGTCCATCAGGCGACAAAGTCGATTTTTGACATTTTTACATTTTAATAATTGTAAATATCTCTAAATTGCAATATTTCAAAACTGTAGAACCATGTCACAAATTCTCACTGGCTTACGACCTTTCAGTTTCTGCATTTATATTCGTCAATAAATGACGTTCTATTTTTGTCAATTTATAAAATTTTGACAAATAATTGCGTATTTCTGTGAAATTTCGCATATGCAAAAAAATTATTTTGTGTTACAAATTGTCCACGGCCTATGTTCTTTCCATTTCTGAAGAAATTTCGCCGCTAGCTCATCAGGCGAATAAGTCGATTTTCGATATTATCATATTTTAATTGCAAATATCTCCAAATTGCAATTTTTCATAACTGAAAAACTATGTCACAAATTCTTACTGGCTTGCGACCTTTCAATTTCTGCATTCACATTTGTCAATAAATTACGTTCTATTTTTGTCAATTTATGAAATTTTGACAAACAATCGCGTATTTGTACTAAATTCCACATTTGCAAAGGATTTCTTTCGTGTCACAAATTATCAGCGGTCCGTGCTCTTTCCATTTCTGAAGAAATTTTGCGGCTAGCTCATCAGGTGAAAAAGTCGATTTTCGACATTTTTGAATTTTAATTGTGAATATCTCGAAAATGCGAAATTAGCAACAGAAACGGACATCGGATTCATACTCAGCGCCCTTGACTCTACTTGACCACATAAGCCTCATATCTTACTTCGGTGCCACGAACGGACGGACGGACACACAGACAGACAGACAGACAGACGGACAGACAGACATTGTCAACCGTATATATACACCTCGCCGCGCTGAGGCGCGGCGAAACAAGCTGTGTGTGTAAAAAGTTCAAGCTATACTTCGTGTCTGTCAAATTTGGGTGAACAGTATAGTGAACTTTGTACACATCGTTAGCCGCATCTGGAGAAAGTGTCTTGAGAATGTGTACCTTAATGCCAAGTGCACCTATCCCCACGATACGGTTGTCTGTACAGCTGATCTGAAGCTCAGTGATATCGCCGCGTTCGCTATATGTTATCGGCATGATACGACGCCGTTTATCTGATGTTTCCTACCTGTGTGAAAACGTGACACCCAACAAAAAACTTGCCAAAAGTTTAGTGCGAGCGAATTCCTGTTTTCAGTGAACGCATTTCTGTTTCCGAGTGCACATTCATCAATAAGCAGCTGTTCTGGCCATCAGACGAATATCTCGATTTTGAAATTTCTTCAATTTTAATTCCAAATATCTCGAAATTGGAATTTATTTTAAAACTGTAATACAATGTCACAAATTCTTATTGGCATACGGCGTTACCAATTCTGCGTTCAAATTCGTCAAAAAACGACGTTCTACTTTGTTGATTTATAAATTTTTGAAAAATAATCACCTATTTCTATTAAATTCCACATTTGCAAAAAATTTCTCTTGCGTTACAAATTATCCGCAGTCTATACTCTTTCCATTTCTGAAAAAATTTCGCCGCTATATCATCAGGTGAAAAAGTCGATTTGCGACATTTCCATATTTTGAATGAAAATATCTTGAAATTGCAATTTTTAACCAGGCAAGTCGTCCGGGGGACGCAGTATACTCCACAAATTTGAACTCCTACGCACGGTGACTCCTCTCCTGTTGCGGCCTCCTGACACTTCCAATTGCAAAACTAATGCCGAATTCGTGATCTACATCCCAGAATGCCCCAGAATCGACATACAACACCCCTAACTTCCTATGGACTCGCAGAACCAAAATTCTGCACTTGTGGTACGGTAGCATGCGAATTCGTCATAGGTATGGTTAAACATCATCTAAACGCTAAACGAATGCCAAATTCGTAATCAGCGCCCCCGAAAACCCCGAAATCGAGTATAATGTCGCGAAACTCGACCCGACACCCAATATTCAAATGGACGCGGCAGGGTTACTGTAGCTCTACAAATTTGCCAAAAACACTTTTCTGGACCAGATTTCAACGTAGAATCGTTTGAAACCACTTTTGGAACGATTCGACAGCGCATTCGAGCCCTATAGACGCCGAAACGCGAAAATCGCAATTTTCGACCCCGGAGTCGAAAAAGTTGCGGGAAAATAACTTTTCTGTGTCTCAACCGATTTTTTCCGTTCATGGCTCATTCGATAGAGGACATCTGGGAAGGAGCACCAAAAGCGGTCTCGCGGCTCTAGCTGCTACCTATCGCGCACAGCAAACCGTCAAAGTCGGAAAATAGCGAAAAACCGCGAATTTTTCAAATTTGGCGCCAAAATGGGTCCCGCAGCGATCCAATTCTTTTTTTCCGTGTTCGGCACTATCGAGTACTACAACATATCAAAAGATAGTATATACCATTATATGCAAGTTTTTCGAGTTCTACCTTGTTTAACCCATTTTTCAGTATTTTTGAATTTCCCGCCAACGGGGTCCCGGAGCGTGACCCCGTTTGGTGTCCACCCTGCCCACTTACTAGGCCTACCCAACGCAAAAGACCGTTTGGAAATCGGCCGCTGCACGCGCGAACCCCATCCGATCCAAATTACTGCGTTTCGCGCACAAACGCTATATACTCCACATTTTTTGTGGAGTATAAAAACTACAAAACTACGTTACAAATTCTTATCGGTATACAACCTTTCCATTTCTGCATTCACATTTGTCATTAAATGACTTTGTATTTTAGTCAATTTATGCAATTTCGACAAATAGTCGCGTATTTCTATTAAATTCCACATCTGTAAAAAATTTCTTTTGTGTTACAAATTATCTGCGTTCCATGGTCCTTCCATTTCTGAAGAAATTTCGCGGCTAGCGCATCAGACGAAAAAGTCGATTTTCGACATTTTCGAATTTTAATTGCGAATATCTCGAAAATGCGAAATTAGCAACAGAAACGGACATCGGCTTCGTACTCAGCGACCTCGAGTCTACTTGACCACATATGTCACACATTTTACTTCGGTGCCACGGAAACACAGACACACACACACACACACACAGACACACACACACAGACATTGTCAACCGTATATATACACCTCGCCGCGCTGAGGCGCGGCGAAACAAGCTGTGTGTGTAAAAAGTTCAACCTATACTTTGTGTCTGTCACATCTTGGTGAACAGCATAGTGAACTTAATACACATCATTAGCCGCATCTGGAGAAATTAGCTTGAGAACGTCTGGTATAAACCAAGTGCAGCTATTACCACGATACGGTTGTCTGTACAGCTGATCTAAGTGATCAGTGATATCGCCGCGTTCGCTATATGTTATCGGCATGATACGACGCCGTTCATCTAAAGTTACTAGCTGTGTGAAATCCTCACATCCAACAAAAAAACTTGGCAAACATGGAAACTTGCTAGCGTCTGAACTCGGCAAACAACTTGCCCCACTTTTGGAGCAACCGGACGCGACTACGACAATGACTCAGCAACAGAAACGGACGCCAAGACTTCGCTGGTGTTATCGACGCCATCGTGTGACAAGATGCCAATCGACGGGGTGGTGGTGTGAGCGTGGGTATAGTCTTCAACGAAACTCGCTACCGCTGGCATTGGACACAGAGATTTAAGGTTATGTGAAACATTTTGCTGACGTGGACAAACCAGAAGCCGCTACGCCGATAATTGTTTGGCTGTTCGGTGTCAAAACGTAAATGACAAAACCAGAATAAAGCGCAGCAAAAGGGTCGCCGAGGATCGAACCTCGGTCGGCTCGCACGTTTTTGCGCGCGATCCTGCGGCTTTCCCGCCTACGCCATGCTGTCGCATCACAGCACTTCTCAAAACGCCGCTCTTATACTCTCAGTTGGCGTCTATTCAGCAGACTACGGTGCTTTAGCACTTGATATGCCCCGTAAGCACCGTAACATTGCAAATAGAGATAATTTGTCGAAAAATTTCAAACTTCAAACGTTACACCCACCTTCATTCTGAAAATAGCAACAGCTAATCTCATCGGATCCGTAATCGGCGACATCGACTCTACCTGACGCCATCTGTCACGTGTTTTACTTCGGCTGGACAAAAAAGTTCGCGGACTACACATCGTCATCTGTATATATACACATCGCCGCGCTGAGGCGCGGCGAAAAAACTCCAATAAGCGACCTGGTCGCTTATTATTTCAACCACCCCTCTATGGGGGGTCGCTTATGGAGTGGGGTCGCTTATTGGAGTGGGGTCGCTTATTGGAGTGGGGTCGCTTATTGGAGGGGGGTCGCTTATGGAGTGGGGTCGCTTATTGTTCAATGCCAGTCTGAATCGTCACCTCAGCATGCAACTTTGCAATTTCCTGCATTGAAACCTGTATGATTGTGCGTTTTGGCCAACAAAACCTGAAAATGGAAGCAGAAATCGATGACGAGCATGGCTTCACATTCACTATTGAAGTTTGGTGTGCTATAATGGGAGGAACAGTGACTTATTAAGGAATGTCGGACAGATTATGACAGAAAATGGGGTCGCTTATTGGAGGGGGGTCGCTTATTGGAGGTTTTACGGTATATACACCTCGCCGCGCTGAGGCGCGGCGAAAAAACTAAGTACTTACTTAGTCACTTACTCAGTTTTATTTTTGGAAAATTGCCACCACTACTGGCTAGTACGATATACAACCTCAACACGCTCACCACTTGTCTCTCAGTTACAGAATATCGACCAACGCTTAGTGACATAGCGAAGGGGGGCCTATTGCGTGGCTTCTGCTATCGTTCCCACTTCCCAACTTCCTAGGTATCGCTCGTCTAATGGGTATTTGCGGGATCACTGCTGGGCTGTTCGTAGCGCTCAGACCGTGGGCGAGAAATGCAAAACAGACGACTGGTAGACGCAACCACCCCCCCCCCCCCCTTCCTGCACTCATCACCACGCCAGCAATTGCGCGGCTTGATTCATCAGTTTGCAGGCTATTTGGGCGCTGAGCAGGCTCTATCTAGCCTGTGGACGACACAACCGCGCACATACAGTGCACACACTCCTCCTACATACACATTCTCCGCCATGGCCTCACGAGCTTCTGATTGGAGTACTTCAATCGAATCGTGCCCCCAAGTGAAAAGATGCAAGACGTTCTCAGTTGTGGAGAAGTGCGGCGACAAAGCGCACGTGGAAGGCCCCTTCTTTCTGTCGGAGGCCCAAATCAGAAGGGACCCCTTGAAGCAGAGGTCAATGTACTTCTGGAGATACTGCAAGCGAAGCAACACTGTTGAAGTTCTTCGATTCGGCGACACCTCTTCACATGTGATTATGCGCCAAGTGAGTCAACGAAGATAGCTTGCATGCACCCTGCCGGTCTCTCATGAAAATTTTGCAAGCTGTTCTATATTGTGTTTGAATTGTGAAGTAGTACCGTGCACAGTTTACTACTATAGTGAAAGACTGGCGCCATACACACATCTATACACGCATGTATTTGGTTACTCAACCACTCCTCCACCCCCCCTCCCCCCGCAAACACATCCGGGGGCTTACCTTTCAACCTCAAAGAAGAGAAGGGGGGGGGGGCTAATTCAAGAGGACGTTTGGTAGGGTGAGTGCGTTTATTGGAGTTATTACGGTGAGTCTGTATAGCGTTCCAGACACTCCCGTTCCGCTCAAGGAGTGCATTCGTTCGCGTCAACTCCCATGCACTCGACAGCAGTCTTATGTGCAGTCTAGCCAACCTGTTCAACTGCTGTGTTGACGAAATCAACTGCTGCGTCATTACAATCTGCTGGGAGCCGAACACAGAGGATGTGCGTGCCGTAATGTACTACAGTACCTTGTGTGCTTGTCACATACTGTAGGTACATGTGCACTTGCCACTTGGAGACTATTGCGCGCCTGCAGTCATTTGGCGATAGAGAATATTGCGAGAATCATCCGTGATGTTGGCTGCGGTTGTGCTTGTTTGAATTTGTTGCCAACAACTGTGCAAGTGGTGGCCGTCTTGTATCTCTAGCACTGCTTGTTTGATGCCATAGTAAGTTTTTGGTTGCCGCAAAAAACTTGTGCTAGCTTAAGCGCACCTACCCCAAAACGGTTATGACTGGCACTGTTACTAATACATCAAACCATTGTCAAGCGTAGCTTCAAGAGTACTGTGCGTAGGCGCTTTATGTACATACCCATGTATTCAGATTGTTTCTCAAGTGTAACCGAATGCGTACTCTTGTTTCGTTCCAGGATGGCAGTTTCCCTTCTATGTTTGGCTTGATAATTCCTCCTGTTTGCCGCACGCTCACCTGGTCACGTGTGCCTTTCAGGTGTGGCGATTACGTCTAAGCTTCTCTACTGTACAAACATGAAGGAATTCTTCGCCATACTTAGGTGGACGAGCGACGGCCGAATAGAACGCCACGGCGACGACCGAAAGGTTACTTTCGTCACTGAACTGACGCGATCCGGCACGTCTGGCCTGGCGCAGCTCAGGAAACTGCCCCTATTCTACGGTGGCACTCCCAACAAGCTGGTCGTCCACCCCAGCAGCGGCGCCTTGCTTCTGGCTCTTCGCAGCGCCGCCTTTGGAGAAGACAACTACCGACTTTTGGTCTCCCTGTCCATCGACTGGAGCCGCCAAGCCGTCGACATCACTGGCCACTCGGAGGAGGCCTTTGGATGCGCTCAAGCCGCCGTATCCCCGCATACGGGAGACGCCGGAGTGTGGCAGTTCGTGGAAGGTGCAGAAACTCCGAGCGAGAACAGGGTGTCCAATAGAAGCTTTAAGCTATTCCAGCATCAGTTTCAGCTACAATCAGTAGATTGAAACTGAACTGATGAGCTGAGTTTCTATTGGTCTCCCTGCGCGAAAATTCACCATAAACAAGTTCGAATGTGTAATTTAAGATATAGAATAATATCTTTGTCATTTTGGACTGACTACCCCCAGTAGACTGTTGAGCAATTATCTGCCAGTTGGCTCTCGTTCGCGCTCACACCGCTTGGTTCAGACGAGGGAGCAGCGGAGGGATTTCGTCTGGTGGTCGTACTCGACTCTAGCCTGCTCGCCAACTACTGGTACCGTGTGGGGCTTGGCATCGCCGACTCAGAAGCCGTCGAAGAGGTTATTTCGGAGGACGACCCTGCACCGGGTGCCCTCGTACGCACCGCGCTGTTGAAGCAGTCTGGCGGAGACGCGGCCCTTCTCGGCTTGCATACGTGGGGCGGGGGCCACGTCGTGGGACCTCTGCAGTTCCTGGGCCTCTGCAGCCGCAGATGGGCGGTCTTCAGCACGGCGTTCACCGACCTGTTGCTGGCCATCCGCAATCCGCTCAAGCCCAAGACCAGGTCCTGCAGCGTCTTCCTGCGATTGGGAATCCGAAGCGTCGTCGAGAGGGCTGGAGGCTCCAGCGAGACGATCGTCGTCGGGCCAGACAATATGGTTTACCTCTTCTACGTCATCGAAGGCAAGGGCAGAACTGAATCTGCCAGAACCACCATTCGCTTCGACATTCGACAAGCGCTGAAGAAGAAACTGCGGAAGAAGTGCGCTAAATGTGGAAAATTGCACGAGAAGGGCCAGCCGAAATTTCACTTCTGTCGGGAGTGCAAGCGCAAAGGGCTCCACTCGAGATGGTGGAACCATCCGTGCCTGTTCTGCAGTCGGCAGTGCCTGAAGGAGGCTTGGGAAGAGCACAAGTTGATTCATTAACAAAGAGACTACACTTGTAGTTTGCTTGCGCTCATCCTTGCGTTACGACGCAGTGAAATCTTGGCCTGCCGTGTATTTCTATCGCTTCTCAAGCCGGATTGTAATCCAGATGCTGGTGAAATGCCATCGGTGCAAGTCACAATGGCAATCGTTGCTCACACCCACAGTCTCTCACAACAAAGCCAACAATCAGCGCAGAATGTATGGGTCGGCAGGAGACGGCGTCCACTTCCACTGGTAGAACTCTTCGTTTACCTCTCGTCGCAGTCGCCGCACGTCCTCTCTGACGACGACGACGTTTGGACCTTCGATCAGAGGGGCGCGACGCCACTCGCCCATCCATTGCAGCAGCATCGCCTCTGTCACCTGAGGACTGCTTCAGAAACTTCTTCCATGGGGCTTTGAACTTTGCGCGTTCATAGGGCGAGCGATTCAGTGTAGCGGTAGCGGCGGTGGCGCGCGCGTCGGCTGCTGCTTTGCGGGATTGTCTGCAGGATACGTACATGATTGGGCTTCAAGGAATTGATCGACGGGTTTCTGAAGCAGTCAACTGGAGCGTCGGCCGCTCGACGGGCCACTCCACGTAGGCAACTGACGCTTGCTTGCCGCGCACGTTGAGTCTGCAATCTAGTGGTACTGTAGTCGTGGCGTCAACTCTATACTACTATACTACATTGTACAGTGTTGAACAGTACTACATATACCGGTAAATCTCCAGGCTGCGCAGTCGGCTGCATCTCTCCACCAACTGCACACAGCTAACCGTTCGCTCTTCGTTAACCTCTGGCAGCTCCACAGTAGTGATTCTGACGCGCTCCAGCAGCGGCGCGGCCTTTGACAGGCCTCCCAGCACCGATGACGTGCCCCTTGTTTCTTGAGAGAAACACTTTGTCAAATGTGTCGTAGAACACATGGCACGCACAGTATCACAACCGCTTATATATCATCAAAATCCTTGTTTAGACTGCCATATTTCGGACGCAAGCGTTGTAAGCGATGGCAAACCGCCTACATACCTTGTACTTCATCAGGTGAATGTGGGTAAGCCGCTCGAGTCTGAAAGCTTCGATAGCCGAGCCAGGAAGCTCTAGATGCCACAGCTCCATCCGCGTTAAGATCGGCGTGCGCGGAACCAGAAGTGGGCAACCGCCTTTGTAAGGGGATACACCGTAGTGTGGCATGCGGAGTTCTAGCAAACATGAATGGGAATCTGGTGGATTTGCAGGCCAGTTGCGGAAGAGGAGCGTCAGCAGCCACTGTGAAGCGACGTCTGCATTGCTGCTTGCGTATTCGCTGTCAATCCAAAGGTGGACGCTTCTCAGGCTCTGCAGAGACTGTAGTTGAACTAGCGTGTCCATCAGCGGTAGCCAACCTCCCTCGTCGTCTGGCAGAATGCCAAGTTGACTCAACTCCACCCATAGGGAGAACTCCTCCAGTTTGGGAGCAAGGGCCATATTCGGTAGCCAACGGTGAATCAGGGTCTGAGGGGGCCCATTTCACGAATGTGAAAGTTACTGCCACGGATGAGAAATCTACAAAACGATTGTATTTCGAACAGCACAATTCTAGCTCTCTGAGACAGCATGAAACACATTGGTCAACAATTGATAGAGTCATCGCGCAAGATTGGCTGCCTACTCGTTTGCGTGGCACGTTACGATAGAAATGCGCCCTTAGGGCAAACGGAGATGGTCGGCTTGTCTTGCCTATAAATGCAGCCACCGTAAAGGAGACTAAATTAAGCCTAAAACGGCCTATCAAACAAGCCCATCGGCGCAAAACCATCAGAAGCTTGCTCTGCTTAATCCCAGTTCCACACTCGTGAAACGGGCCCAGAGGAGGCCGTGGCCAATTGGAAAGTGGATGCGGATCTCCAGAAAGCGCAATGACGATGCGCAGAGTATTGCCAGTCTCTCCATCAGACGCTCTTCCTCTTCGGGTGAATCCACTGCTTGCAGCGTGGCCAACAGATTCAACTTCGACACCCGATGATGACTTGTGGTCAACTCCAGCTTCAGAGTGTCGCCCACACTGCTGTGAGTTCTCTCGCAGAGAATCACGGCGTGGACCACTCTTCCAGACAAGAATTCGTCATGCGACAGCCTCCTCCACTGTTGGCACACTGCAGGGATGGTCTGAAAGATGTTCTTGAGACTTAGACTGGAGAAGATCTCCAGCAGCGCATCGCGGGGAAGGTCGAGAATAGTAATTGCGTTTGTGAACGCTGACATCGCGTCCGTATGACACGTACAGGAACGTGTTGGGCTAACTATCCTTCTATGTAGCTGTACCAGGCATCGGCAAGGCTTCTTTGGGGAAGTCACAGAACGTTGTGTTGAAAGAAGACCGATATTGTCACTGTTGTCGCTAGGCTACGGCGGCAGTACAGCTAACAATTGGCGCGAATGCTCTCTATACTTCCAGTGCTACACACATTGCGAAACAGTTGAAAGAAGTCCGCTGAACTTTAACTATCGCCACAGAAGAATCCCCGCTCAATAGACACAATGACCAATCACGACGTCCAAGAACCCAAAGATACAACGCACATCCAAAACGAACATATCATAGGGTGGACAGCCCAATGATCTAGTCGTGGAGCAGCTTGTGCTGTTCCCAAGCCTCTTGCAAGCACTGGCGATTGCAAAACACGCATTGGTTCTCCCACCATTTCGTGTGCCGTCCTCTCCGCTTGCACTCTCTGCAGACGTGGAATTTCGGTTGGCCCTTCTTATGCGCGGCGCCACATTGCGCGCACTTCTTAGCGAATGCTTCCTTTATGGTGGAGTAGATGTCGTAGCGAGTTGTGACCTTCCTCGATCTCGTAAAGTAGGAAACGTACAGCATTTTGTCGGGCCCAAGGAACATGTACTTCGGGACGATACTCTGCGAGTTGCAAAACTCCCGGCGTAGGTTGAGATGCATTAGAATGTAGCGCCTTTTGGAGTCACAGCACAGAGTGGGTCCTTGACCGCCATCAGTAGTCCCGCAATAGCGATTTTGAAGACGGCGCACTTTCCACCGAGGAAACCCAGAAGCTGCAGCGTAGAGAACTCTCCCATTTGTTGTGAGCAGGCCGTCAACAGTTCAACCAATCCAGAGGTCTTCGCAGAATCCGAGCTTGGAATCTGCACACCTTTGTCGCCGTGCCATGCCGCCCACGTGACTCTTCCATCGTCAGAAAAGGTCATTGCACGCTGCAGTGCTGCGCTGCTGAACTCGCCCACAAGTCGCTCCCTTCTGAAGAGAGCGTCGCCGAAGTAGGAGTCGAATCCAGCAACCAACTGGAGACCCCCGGTTCGAGTTCGGTCTGAAGAATAGACAAAGGGCGCCAGTGTTGTAGTGAGGGCAACTTGAAAACCGGGTACCTAAGTACTTACCCGGTTTTACCCGGTTTTTAAAAACTGGGCATACTTACTTGGGACTTACCCGGTTTTGTTTTGCCGTACCCGGTTGCTGCTTACCTAGAATCGCCAAAAATAACCGGGTAAAACCAGGTACCCGGTTTTCTAGAAACCGGGTATGCTTACTTTTACTTACCCGGTTCTATTTTGAACGAATTCACTTACTTTTACTTACCCGGTTTTGAAATTTTGAAAGTTGCCATCACTACAGTGTTGCGATCAAACCTCTGTTGTCTGTATCTACCGCAAAGAAGAATAGAGGATAATCTCCAAATAGTGGTGGGGTGCAGAGGCCGATTGAAACAATAGTGGTATGTAGGTCTCCAATTAGAGGTAGATACTTTCCACTATCTTTGCCATTATTTAGGCACATAACATCACCACAAACAAATGGATATTGCCAAACTTTTGATTATTGAGCCATCTCAAGTCTAGATGAGTCAAAACTAGAAAATACTGATGGCAAATTGGTCATTCACAGCACTTTTGGTTGTCGTCATCAGAATAACAGAGAGGATTGAAACAATGGTGGTAGGTCTCCAAATAGTGGTAGTCTTCAAATTGTGGTAGGGTGTAGAGATACATAGGTTGAAACAATAGTGATAGCTACCTCTATTCGGCACTTCACGGTATTGCACCCATGCAAATTGCGTGGGACGAGTACAGTAGCTCACTATTGGGAAAGAAAACTTTTCGGTGTTGTGTACATGCACATATCAACAGAAGTGCTGTCCATGTGATGAATCTAACGTAATCAAGTGCAGCTGCCGCAACTACCTCCATAGTTCCCTATCCCTCTTTGAAGGAGGGAGTGGCTATTAATGTAGGATTCATGGTGCTGTACGAATAGCTGCGCAAGTAAAAGTAGCATACCCTTCAGAAACTGCCACACTCCTCCATCCCCCGTGAGGGAGGAAACGGTAGCGCGGTGGTAACCCGCCTCTGTTTCCGCCGTGAAAATCGGCTTCGGCCCTTCCACCGGCCCTAACGCCACCGATTCCGCCTCCAAATCGAGCTTGACTTTGTAGAGGTAGCGCTGATTCGCACTCTCCCGTGTATCTGGATCGGTGGTGAAAATGGAGGCCAAAAAGATGTCCCCAGTGCGCGGATGGACGAGCAGCTTGTTGGGTGTGCAGACGACGATGTCTAGATGGCAGACGCTTCCCGGTAGCCGGCAGTTGCAAGCGGCCAGTGCAAATGTGCTACTGGTGGAGGAATGGTCGGTTGTGAGAGCCCCGTCATCCGTCCAGCTGCAAGGCGAGATTCCGAAGTTTTCTACAGTGGAGGTGGCTTAGGCAGAAGTGAGTTCTGCTGAGTATTAATGCAGAGACCGGGAAGTTTTCGAATCAGTTGTAGCTCTCACCCCGGGACCTACATCCGTTCCAAACCTACACCCCCCCCCCCCACCTTTCCAGTCAAAACAGCCGTCAGTTGTTTATTGTGAACCAAGATGCACCCGAGCATACTCTATCTAACGTACTGTACAGAATATTGTGTTCAACGCTGAGAAGATCACAATAGATTCAAGAATACCTCAGCGGCGCGACGACCCACTCCATGGTTCTCAATCCGTAGTCATCGCAGAAGCATTCGTACTCGTGTCGTTGATTCGTCTTTAAACAGTTGTCGTTTAGAAATTGTCACGAATAGCCTGTGATCAGGGGTGACCATAGAAACTGAAATTAGTTTCAGTTTCAGTTTCAGTTTCTATAAATATAATGAAACTGAAACTGAAACTAAAATGGTCAGACATATTTAGACTGAAACTGAAAC
>JASAMZ010009684.1:0-12815 GCA_030248115.1 Linhomoeus sp. GSCO2_2
GGAAGGGAAATTCGAAATTCCGAGTCTTCTGTCGTTTCAGTTGAGCTTCAACGTGCAACATGTAAACGGCGGCCCGACAAGTAATGACGCCTGGACACTAAACACGCAATACGCACATCCATCGGCGCGTGTTCCCTACCGATGCATGTAGCGAGTGCTGTACCGCCACACTAGGCATTCGTTCGAGTCTGTCTGTCTGTCATTCAAGTGTGTTTCATAACTGACGAACCCAACGTCATTGAATATTTTTCCAGTTTAGTTCCCGTTTCATACCGCCACGTTTTACTTTCAAGCTGGCCAAATAGGAAGCTTTCGAAGGCGTTTTCACCTCGCGTTCGCGCCTAGCACGTCACCCCAATAGTACGTCGAGTGAAATATCGCGTGCTGTTTGCGTCGGCGGCAGTCGCGACAGCGAAACGCACTTCTATTGTTGTGTGTGTGTGTTGTGTGTTGTCAGTTTCAGAAATTGAGTGAGAAAGAGAGAGCAGAGCAAAACATGGCGCGACTTACCATTTTGTCGTGCGCAGTTGTGTTCTGCCTTCTGTTGGTTACAACGGCCGCGGGGCAGCAGCGACGAAAATGTGAGAATTTTCGTAGCAAGTAAGGTAGTTCTGGAATAGATCAGCTGCCGTATGAACGCCCAGCTTGAGGAATTTGAACTTCGTGTCATTTCTTTCTAAATAAGCCAAAACACGGAAGCATTGAAGTGTTGTCAGCCAATATACTCTTGCAGAGTGGAGCCCTGAGTAACCAAACAATTCACGACTGTCGGTGGGTAATTGGCATGACTGCACAACAAAATTTCAGGCGAGCTTTCGACCCTCATTCGGGGCCGTCATCAGGCACTTCTCAGATTTGGGTTACCCAAATCTGAGAAGTGCCTGATGACGGCCCCGAATGAGGGTCGAAAGCTCGCCTGAAATTTTGTTGTGCAGTCATGCCAATTACCCACCGACAGTCGTCAAACAAACACTGCACATCTGGTGGATTTCTTCTGTCAAACAATTCACTTTAGGTGTCCTATTTGAAATTCATATTACAAGTCTACCATTTGCTAACTTCACTAAATTTGACTTGATCTAACTAAATTCAAAACTTGATTTCACTTCACTTCATATTTCAGTCAGCAAGACTCAATATGTAGAACCGTGCGTAGTAAATACGCCAATAAGCCCCATTCCCTTTAAGTCCAAGCTGTAGATGGGGGCTTATTGGAGTGTTACAGTAGCTATATACAGTTTGCGTTGTGTGTGGGTAGAGTCAAAATCTACCTTTCAGCCCGAAGATGCGTCGACTCCCGGACCTGTCGCTACTACAAATCTCGCACCCTGTGCCGCTTTCGCTACATTCGCTCCATTCTCTGTCCGGCGAAGTGCGGCACTTGCAAAAAGCCCTCAAAACCGACCACAAAACCTGCCGGAAAATGCGACGCGACGAATTTCGATCGAAATGAGAAAGCGAACTTCAAAAGCTCAAGTTCCAGCTTCGCTTGGGGAATGTACAAACACGCGAGAAAAGTGTCCGATGAAAAAGAACTGAAGAATTTGATATTCTCGCCCGCTTCGATTTCCATCGCTGTTGGAATGGCGTTGGCCGGAGCTAAGGGGGAGACTAGAAGGGAAATTGTCGACGCAATCGCAAACGGCGTCGATGATGAACAGGTTGGATAATTTGTTCCGCATTGTGTTTCTGCTGCACCCGTAGCTCTAGCATGCTTACCGGTACGTAGCTTCACTTGGTCAATCTGCTTTTTTTCGCCGCGCCTCAGCGCGGCGAGGTGTATATATACGGATGACAATGTCTGTCTGTGTGTCCGTCCGTTCGTGGCATCGAAGTAAAGTATGCGACATATGTGGTCAAGTAGAGTCGAGGTCGCTGAGTACGGATCCGATGTCCGTTTCTGTTGCTAATTTCGCATTTTCGAGATATTTACAATTAAAATATGAAAATGTCGAAAATCGACTTTTTCGCCTGATGAGCTAGCGGCGTAATTTCTTCAGAAATGGAAAGAGCATGGACCGCGGATAATTTGTAACACAAAAGAAATTTTCTGCAAATGTGGAATTTGATAGAAATACGCGATTATTTGTCAAAATTCCATAAATTGACAAAAATAGAACGTCATTTATTGACGAATGTGAATGCAGAAATTGAAAGGTCGTAAGCCAGTAAGAATTTGTGACACAGTTGTTCAGTTTTGAAAAATTGCCATTTGGAGATATTTACAATTAAAATATGAAAATGTCGAAAATCGATTTTTTCGCCTGATGAGCTAGCGGCGAAATTTCTTCAGAAATGGAAAGCGCATAGGCCGTGGACAATTTGTAACACAAAAGAAATTTTATTCAAATGTGGAATTTCATAGAAATACGCAATTATTTGTCAAAATACCATAAATTGACAAAAATAGAGCATCATTTATTGACGAATGTGAATGCAGAAATAGAAAGGCCATGCGCCAACAAGACTTTGTGACATAGTTTTACAGTTTTACTGTATCGCAATTTTGAGATATTCACAATTAAAATATAAAAATGTAGAAAATCGACTTTGTCGCCTGATGAGCTACATAGCGGCGAAATTTCTACAGAAATGGAAAGAGCATAGACCGCGGATAATTAGTAACACAAAAGAAATTGTTTGCAATTGTGGAATTTTATAGAAATACGCAACAATTTGCTAAAATTCTAAAAATTGACAAAAACGTCATAACGCAGAAATACGTGCACCAAACAAAATTTCTGGTAGAGAACGACTGCACCAAATAGTTGGCAAGTTTTTTTTTGTTCGATGTGGCGCATTCCCACAGGTATAAAACTTCAGATGAACGGCGTCGTATCATGCCGATACCATATAGCGAACGCGGCGATATCACTGAGCTTTAGATCAGCTGTACAGACAACTGTATCGTGGTAATAGCTGCACTTGAATTGTGGTGCACGTTTTCAAGATACCTTCTCTGGATACACGTAATTATACGAATAAAATTCACTACACTGTTCACCAAGATTTGGCAGACACAAAGTATAGGTTGAACTTTTTACACACACAGCTTGTTTCTTTGACGTTCCCAGCATTTTAGGCACCAGTTTCAGAGAGCTACAGCATCGTGTTGAGAATTTCATTGCACACTGCAGTGGTTGTACTTATTTGCAAGTTCGTACAGTCAGATCTGTGTCTTATCGCAGGTATGTTACCAAGTAAATCCGTCTGAACCTATTATCGACGGGTACATAAACGTGTGCTAATGCCGTCGCATTCAAAATCTACCATACTCGATGTTGCAAGACATTCCGTATTGTACATAGGGTATCTATGTAGGTACTTGGTGTCATTCATATGCAGCTACCCGTTTCGCGTAGCAGAATAGCTCTCCCTGCAGCAGTATAGCCATAATCCTAGCTTTGCTTCCACACTGTAACAGTGGGTAAGAGCGGTTTCTCAGTTGTACAGTTAATCTCGGTAGTAGAGTAGACCGCTTGTGATTTACCCAACCAAGCGTGTCGTTCTTGTGCCCGCATGGCAAACTTCCGCGCGGCGCGCAAAGTTCAATCATAGCTCGACTCTAGGGCCTGATTCATAGTTCCGCTATGCGCTACAGAGAAATAGCGGCCGAAAGTCAAACTTTTATGCGTGCTCTACAACAGCTAGACTACCTTTTCTGTATTTTGTTGTGAATTTCCGCGAAATTCGTTGCAATTTTCAAGAAATATCATCAAACTTACACCAGATAAAATTCTAAAAATTGACAAAAACGTCATAACGCAGAAATACGTGCACCAAACAAAATTTCTGGTAGAGAACGACTGCACCAAATAGTTGGCAAGTTTTTTTTTGTTCGATGTGGCGCATTCCCACAGGTATAAAACTTCAGATGAACGGCGTCGTATCATGCCGATACCATATAGCGAACGCGGCGATATCACTGAGCTTTAGATCAGCTGTACAGACAACCGCATCGTGGTAATAGCTGCACTTGATTTGTGGTACACGTTTTCAAGATACCTTCTCTGGATACAGCTAATTATGCAGATAAAATTCACTACACTGTGCACCAAGATTTGGCAGACACAAAGTATAGGTTGAACTTTTTACACACACAGCTTGTTTCGCCCGGCCTCAGCCGGGCGACACCCTACGAGAGCTCGGCGTGCGTGCGTGCGTACGTGCGTACGTGCGTGCGTGCGTAACGCTCTCGGATCTCGGCGCTGAAACGTCGTACAGAAACGATCTTTGGCTCTATGGATAGCTCTCGACTCACTGATCCTTTCGCTATGAGAAGTCGAGATTCACAAGTTTGAATTGCGTGCGCTACAGTACCCCGAAGGTCAAAACGCAAAACGGCTCTAGCTCGCGCGTGTTACGTCGTAGAGCGGCAATCGACACGTCAGGTGAAAGCTCTCGACGCGTTCTTTCATGCGGCTTCAAAAATTCTTTCAATTACGCAAACACGCACCGCGGAAAACGCCATTCTCGACATTTTGACGCCAAAATCGTTCTAACTCGCTCAACTTGCGTCGTAGAGAGACAATCTCGAGGTCAGTGGATAGCTCTCGACTCGCTGATCATTTGTTCTCCCATTGGTCGAAACTCAAAAATTTGAATTTCGCGAGTAACAGTAACCCGAAGGTTTAGAACGCAAAACGGCTCTAACTCGTCTGTCTTGCGTCGTAGAGAGGTGATCTTGAGCACCTTGGATAGCTCTCGACTCATTGATCATTTGTTCTCCCATTGGTCGCAACTCAAAGTTTGAATTTCGCGAGTTACAGTAACCCAAAGGTCCGAAAACGCAAAACGGCTCTAACTCGCTCGTCTTACGTCGTAGAGCGGCGATCGACACGTCAGGTAAAAGCTCTCGACGTGTTATTTCATGCGGCAGCAAAATTTTTAACATTACGCAAACACGCACTACGGGAAACGCCATTCTCGAGATTCGAACACTAAAAACGCTCTAACTCGCTCAATTTGCGTCGTAGAGAGACGATCTCGAGCTCAGTGGATAGCCCACGACACACGGATTATCTACAAAACTTGAAAATGTGAATTTCGTAAGTTACAGTAACCCGAAGGTGCAAAAGCACAAAACGGTTCTAACTTGCTCGTGTTACGTCGTAGAGCGGCAATCGGCACGTCAATTTTAAGCTCTCGGCGTGCTCTTTCATGTGTCAGCAAACATTTTGTGATTGATTAAAACACGCATCACAGAAACAATAGTTTTGAGTTTTACTCTGGAACTTTCTGAATTGCTCATGTTGCGATTAGAGCGAAACTCGGCACGTCATTCCAAGGCTCGCTACGTACTACACGCGCCAAGTAAAGTAAACTTCGTTTTGCTCCATGGACAGAAGTACGACACGGCTTGATTGCTCATAGTGCCTTCTTTTGTGCTCTGTCATATGTTTGTCAAAACGTTGACAAGTTTTTGTCAATTTTTTAAAAGCGTCGCTCGAAAGAGGGATTTTCTTGCCCTAACAAGCTTTGTCTAAAAACTGTGGCACCACGTTGGCATCAGTGTAAACTTGAGAGCGTGTGCGCGATAATGTGCACTGGATAGTGAAGTCCTGCTAGACACTTAGTCGACAATCTGGTGGGGTATCGCCGCAATTGGTCTTGGATTTGTTCGTTGTACCTGATCCACATATGGATCAGAAGATTCGCCGCAGGCACGCTTTGCGCTTATAATTGTGGCAACTGATCCATAAATGGATCAGAGAGATTCGCCGCAGGCACACAGTGCAATAAAAGCGTCTAAATGAGACGACGCCCTATTGAAAAGGGTTTTCAAGCTTAGAGTAAAAACTGGGTACCCGATGATGGTTGATTGGCATTGTATAGTGTGTCGTGCATTTGAGGAGTATATTCCATAGAGTGTCAGAATAGTAAGTTGAGGATTTCTTCGGGGAGTATCGCCGCAGTTACCTCGAGTTTCCAGAGAAAGTTTGTGCCATTGTTGGGCAATCGATGCCTGTAAGGCGCATTGCTGGGTACTGATCCATAAATGGATCAGGAATGTTCGCCGCAGGTTCACTTTGGATTAAAGAGGGTCTAAATGGGACGACGCCCTTTTCTTTTGGGTCACAAATGCGGGCGGTTACGGTACCATTGCTGTAGATTGCAGAACCGCACAGTGAACAGAATTGCCGCGTTTCGTCTTCGATTGAATAGGTGGCAAAAACATACATTGCCGGACACAAGTTGTTTGAAATTGTCGAAATTTGGCAATTTAAAAAAAACCTTGAAAATATCCCCCAATTCGTTAATTATAAAATATAGAACTACTTGCTAAATATTTGGCAGTCTATGCCCGACACAACCATGCAAAGACATTCTGAAATTTAAGCCATTCGAAATTGTCGAAATTTGGGAATTTTAGCAATGCCCTTGAAAAAATACCTAATTCCGCTAATTAGAAAATCTGAAACTATTTGCTAAATACTTGGCTGACTATGCTCGATACATTCGTGCAAAGAAGTTTTGAAATTTAAGCTGTTTGAATTTGTCGAAATTTGGGAATTTTGACAAAACCATTAAAAATTACCCTAATTTCGTTAATTCTAAAATCTGAAACTATTTGATAAATACTTGGTAGACTATGCTTGATACATCCGTGCAAAGAAGTTATGAAATTTAAGCTGTTTAAATTTGCCGAAATTTGGGAATTTTGACAAAACCCTTGAAAATATCCCTAATTTCGTTAATTATAAAATCTGAAACTATTTGATAAATACTTGGCAGACTATGCTCGATACATCCGTGCAAAGAAGTTTTGAAATTTAAGCTGTTTGAATTTGTTGAAATTTGGCAATTTTGACAAAACCCTTGAAAATATCCTTAATTTCGTTAATTATAAAATCTGAAACTATTTGATAAATACTTGGCAAACTATGCTCGACACATCCGTGAAAAGAAATTTTGAAATTTAAGCTGTTTGAAATTGTCGAAATTTGGGAATTTTGACAAAAACCTTGAAAATAGCCCTAATTTCGTCAATTATAATCGCTGAAACTATTTGCTAAATACTTGGCAGACTATGCTCGATACATCGGTGCAAAGAAGTTTTGAAATATAAGCTGTTTGAATTGTTCGAAATTTGGGAATTTTGACAAAAACCTTGAAAATATCCCTAATTTCGTGAATTCCAAAATCCGAAACTATGTCACAAATTCATCGCGTCTTGTGCCCTTTCCATTTCAGCAAAAACTTTGCCGATACGACTTGTAAATAAAAGTGTCATTTTTGACATTTTCATATTTTAATTGTAAATATCTCGAAATAGCGAAATTAGCAACAGAAACGGACAACGGCACGTTACTCAGCGCATTCGACTCCATTGGGTGGCACTAAGTCATGTCTACTTTTGTGACACGGACACACACACACACACACACACACACAGACACACACACGAACAGACAATAGCGTCCGTATATATGTTGCAGTCAGTAGCCGTCTTCAGGCGATTGCCGTCTAGACGGCTATCGCCTGGTCGATCAGGCCGCGGCCGTCTTCTCGGGGAAAAGACGGCCATCGCCTGGTGCGTCAGGCGATGGCCGTCTTCTGCTCGAAAAGACGGCTATCGCCTGATGGACCAGTCAACAGCCGTCTTCAAAATGAAAGCTGTCGCCAGCGCTAGCAGGGAAGGGGCACAGCAGGCCTGAGCAGGAGGTGAAGTAAATGGAGGAGTGTTCATTCCACTTACAGTTTGCACTAAAACTCGGCCGGCGTCGCGCCTGGCGGGTCTCAGCTGAGGCTTAGCGCGCCCACCAACTACCGGGCGCGCTCCGCGCGCCCTGAAATCGGTCACGGGTCGCGTTAAGCCTAAGCTTCGACCCGCCAGACGGCGACGCCGACTGACTCTTGTGAACTGTGGGCGCAGGGCGAGCCTAAGCATAGCCTGAACTTGAAGGAATATACTGCGTCCGACACTAATACAGAGAAAGAAAAGACGGCCATCGCCTTACGCATCAGGCGATTGCCGTCGAGAGGGCCGCGGCCTGACGCATCAGGCGATTGCCGTCTTCAGACGGCCGCGGCCTGATCGACCAGGCGATAGCCGTCTAGACGGCCATCGCCTGAAGACGGCCATCGCCTGTGACATATATACTCGCCGCCCTGGGGGGCGGCGAAACAAGCTGTGTGTGTAAAAAGTTCAACCTATACTTTGTGTCTGTCAAATTTTGGTGAACAGTACAGTGAATTTTGTACACATCGTTAGCCGCATCTGGAGAAAGTGTCTTGAGAATGTGTACCTTAATGCCAAGTGCAGCTATCCCCACGATACGGTTGTCTGCACAGCTGATCTGAAGCTCAGTGATATCGCCGCGTTCGCTATATGTTATCGGCATGATACGACGCCGTTTCTCTGATGTTTCCTACCTGTGTGAAAACGTCATATCCAACAAAAAACTTGCCAAAAGTTTGGTGCGAGCGAATTCCTGTGTTCGGCGTACGACATTTCTGTTTCCGAGTGCACATTCATCAATAAACAGCTGTTCTGGCGATCAGACGAAAATGCCGATTTTTACATGTTTTAAATTTTAATTCTAAACATCTCGAAATTGGAATTTATTAAAGCTGCAAAACTATGTCACAAATTCTTATTGGCATGCGGCCTTACCATGACTGCGTTCAAATTCGCCAAAGAACGACGTTCTATATTGTCAATTTATGGAATTTTGAAAAATAATCACGTATTTCTATTAAATTCCATATTTGCAAAAATTTCTCTTGCGTTACAAATTATCCGCAGTCGATACGCTTTCCATTTCTGAAGAAATTTCGCCGCTATTTCATCAGGTGAAAAAGTCGACTTTCGACATTTTGTATTTTAATTGAAATATAATGAATTTTAATTGAAATATAGTGAATATCTCCAAATCGCGATATTTCAAAACGGAAAAACTATGGCACAAATTCATATTGGCATACGGCCTTGCCATTTCTGCATTCACATTCGTCAACAAATGACGTGCTTTTTTTGTCAATTTATTAAATTTTGAAAATAAGTCGCGTATTTCTATCAAATTTCACATTTGCAAAAATATTCTTTTGTGTTACAAATTATCCGCTGTCTATGCCCTTTCAATTTCTGAAGAAATTTCGCGGCTAGCTCATCAGATGAAAAAATCGGATTTTACATCTTCATATTATATTTGTGAATATCTCGAAATTGTAATTTTTCAAAACTGTAAAACTATGTCACAAATTCTTATTGGCATACGGCCTTCCCATTTCTGCATTCACATTCGTCAATAAATGACGTTCTATTTTTGTCAATTTGTGGAATTTTGACAATTAGGTAATCGCGTATTTCTATCAAATTTCACCTTTGCAAAAATTTTGTTTTGTGTTGCAAATTATCCGCTGTCTATACCCTTTCCATTTCTGAAGAAATTTCGCCGATGGCTGATCGCACGAAAAAGTCGATTTTGAACATTTTCGAATTTTGTTTGTGAATATCTCGAAAATGCGGAATTAGCAACAGAAACGGACATCGGATCCGTACTCAGCGACCTCGACTCTACTTTACCACATATGTCACATATCTAACTTCTGTGCGACGGACAGACAGACACACACACACACACACAGACACACATTGTCATCCGTATATATACACCTCGCCGCGCTGAGGCGCGGCGAAAATGGGACGACGCCTGATTCTTTTGGGCTTAGTGCGCGATGCATCCACACAAAGATATGTTGAAATTTAAGCTGCTTGAAATTGTCGAAATTTAGTAATTCCGACAAAAACCTTGAAAATAGAGCTAAATTCTTTAATTATAATATCTAGAACTTTTTTTGCAAATACTTGGCAGACTATGCCCGACACAACTATGCAAATACATTTTGAAATTTAAAGATATTTTGAATTGTCGAAATTTGAGGATCTTAACAAAAATATCCCAAATTTCGTTAATTATAAAATTAGAAACTATTTGCTAAATACTTGACAGACTATGCCTAATGCATCAACGCAAAGACATTGAGAAACTTAAGCTGTTCTAAATTGTCGTAATTTGGGAATTTTGACAAAAACCTTGAAAATATCCCCAAAATTCGTTAATTGTAGAATCTAGAACGACTGGCTAAATTCTTGGCAGCCTATGCCCAATGCATCAACGCAAAGAGATTGTGAAATTAAAGCTGTTTTCGAAATTGTCATAATTTGGGAATTTTGACAAAAATCCTGAAAATATTCCGAATTTCGTTAATTATAAAATCTGAAACTATTTGCTAAATGCTTGGCAGACTATGCTCGACACATCCGCGAAAAGAAAATTTGAAATTTAAGCTGTTTGAAAATGTCGAAGTTTTGGAATTTTGATATAACCCTTGAAAATATCCCTAATTTCGTTAATTGTAAAATCTGAAACTATTTGATAAATACTTGGTAGACTATGATCGACACATCAGTGAAAAAAAATTTTGAAATTTAAGCTGTTTGAAATCGTCGAAATTTGTGGCTTTTAACAAAATCCTTAAAAATATCCTAAATTTCGTTAATTATATTCGCTGAAACTATTTGCTAAATACTTGGCAGACTATGCTCGATACATCCGTGCAAAGAAGTTGTGATATTTAAGCTGTTTGAATTTGTCGAAATTTGGGAATTTTGACAAAAACCGTGAAAATATCCCTAATTTCGTTAATTATAAAATGCGAAACTATGTCACAAATTCATCGCGTCTTATGCCCTTTCCATTTCAGCAAAAACTTTCTCGATACGACTTGTAAATAAAAGTGTCATTTTTGACATTTTTATATTTTAATTGTGAATATCTCGAAATACGGAAATTAGCAACAGTAACGGACAACGGCACGTTACTCAGCGCATTCGACTCCATTGGGTGGCACTAACCGTCATGTCTAGTTGTTCCGGACAGACAGACAGACAGACAGACACACGGACAATAGCGTCCGTATATATGTCACAGGCGATGGCCGTCTTCAGGCGATAGCCGTCTAGACGGCTGTCGCCTGGTCGATCAGGCCGCGGCCGTCTAGACGGCAATCGCCTGATGCGTCAGGCCGCGGCCGTCTAGACGGCAATCGCCTGATGCGTCAGGCGATGGCCGTCTTTTTTTCTCTGTATTAGTTTCGGACACAGTATATTCCTTCCAATTCAGGCTATGCTTAGGCTCGCCTTGCGCCCACAGTTCACAAGAGTCAGTCGGCGTCGCAGTCTGGCGGGTCGAAGCTTAGGCTTAACGCGACCGGTGACCGACTTCAGGGCGCGCGGAGCGCGCCCTGAAGTTGGTGGTCGCGCTAAGCCTCAGCTGAGACCCGCCAGGCGCGACGCCGGCCGAGTTTTAGTGCAAACTGTAAGTGGAATAAACACCTCCATTTATTTCACCTCCTGCTCAGGCCTGCTGTGCCCCTTCCCTGCTAGCGCTGGCGACAGCTTTCATTTTGAAGACGGCTGTTGACTGGTCCATCAGGCGATAGCCGTCTTTTCGAGCAGAAGACGGCCATCGCCTGACGCACCAGGCGATGGCCGTCTTTTCCCCGAGAAGACGGCCGCGGCCTGATCGACCAGGCGATAGCCGTATCGCCTGAAGACGGCTATTGACTGCAACATATATACTCGCCGCGCTGGGGCGCGGCGAAAAAACCAAATCCCGGGCGATATCAATATTGCTAAGCACTACCCTCTTGCGAAGGGGAATCTCGTGAAGCGGAGCAATACGGGCGATGAGCTCTCTCACTCTCTGCAGAATGAACGCAACTCTATGCAATGTCAGTCAGAATACAAACTCAACTTTTTAATACCGGAGCTTGTTGGATTGATTTGTGCCTTTGCTTCCAGTGCAGTCCATTTGAGGTTCACATCAACTAACATCAGTTAATATTGTTGATCGAAATTGTGATTCGTAATTTTGTGAGTACCACCTAGGCACTTTTGCGCCTTTATGTCTCGTCGTACAGTAAGTAGTAGCACCATCTCACTCTACTGGTTTCAACTGTGCACCATTCAAATTCAATTAATCTTTAGCTCAATGCGGCATTCAATTGGTTGGTGAACGAAATCAACTCAGCCGGAAAGAAATACAAACTGCACACCGCCAACGCCGTTTACATAGACAACGGCCTAAACTTGGTGGACGAATACGCAAAAGCGGTTCTGAATTGTTTCAAATCTGAGGCGAATTTGGTCGATTTCGGCAGTAATTCCGAAGCGATTGCAAAGCAAATCAATGAGTGGGTGGACGCCAAAACGAATGAAAAGATCAAAGATTTGATTAAGAAACTGCCTCCGGCCACAAGGATGGTTTTGGTGAACGCCATCTATTTCAAGGCTCAGTGGCTGAGCAAATTCAGCGACGATGGACAGACTTATGACGTGAGTAGGTATGTACATACGTAGTCAGCCATAGGTCCATTTCTGAAGTTTGAGTGGGCGCAGTATCCTGGAACAACGACAAAGTTGAGATCTTCATTTGAATATTGCGCCTTCTGTGTACGTATTTAGGGTTTTGAATTAGTCCAATTCTAAAGAATGTCAGAACTTACCTTGCAAATTCCTAATGCTGACAACAAATTTTGTCGACGCCAACGCATACCTATTCTATGCTCCAGCGTCAATTTTACTCCCACGGCAAGACCCGAAAGCAGACCAAGCTAATGAACCAAGAGGGATTCTTCAATCACACAAAGGACGCCAGCTTGAACGTGGAAGTTCTGTCTTTGCCCTACGAAGACAAAGAAGTGTCCATGTACTTCTTCCTGCCGAATGAACCGGATGGTTAAGAAGTACTGGAATCTAAATTGAAGCCCGAAAATGTGGACAAGCTAATTGGCAAAATGAGGCGCCA
>JASAMZ010009687.1:0-10747 GCA_030248115.1 Linhomoeus sp. GSCO2_2
CATCTCTCCCATTTTGGGAGAAGCCGGTCCTTCCCAGGTTCCCAGCAGTTTCCCATCTAGCCAGGCTACTTCGACAGTATCGAGACTCTATGAGCGCGTTAGAGACTCTGCCGATCCAGGGTGATTCAATAGGGATCAATCCTGTTCTTGACGCAGTACTAGGACGTCAGGCAGTGCGGCAACATGGCTCCCAAGCACTATCTTCTCAATCGAAATCTTGCAGAATTCAACAGGTGTTTTCTGCACAGTCCCAGCCTCAGAAGTGTAGTTTGTCAGTTTCTTCCTTAGGAAGATCTTTCATGTTGTAATGACTCTGAATTGCTTTAGTACGTCGAGCTTACGGGTCGCGCTGGGCCAGACTCTGCAATGCGCGCTCTCTCAAGGGCCTCTGGAAGTGGAACCTCAGGGAGTTCTGGCAGCATTCTTGCCTTTTCAAGTAGCTCTTGCCCAGTCCAATTCTCTCCGCACTCCACGTATGACAGGTGGTCGTAGTCCGTAGAAGAACTTTCGTTGGTCCATTGGAATTTCTGAACAACGTGCATCTGTTTTGAATGCAAGTCAACCATTTCTTCTACTGTATGTATAAATCTATGTATAAATCGACGTCAAGTATTGGATTCACGCGCAAGCGAACTAGCCCTTATAATCTATCCCAGACAGTGTTCTACGTAGTTGAGATGGTCAGTTATGAGCCGGGTGGCCAATAGAAACTGAATCGAAACTCGTGCGGATTTCGTAATTGAAACTGAAACTGAAACTCACAGTTTAGTTTCAGTTATTTGACTGCCAAATTATACTGCATTTCAGCAGATTTTCACAAAATTCTAACCAAATTTTTCTACATATGTAGACGTTCTGCTCATATTTAGGTAAGTACAAATATGCAAGGATGCCATCTCAAGTTCCGAAATCGCTTCTTTGTCTACTAAACATTATCCCACAAGAATGGCTTTGAGCGATTCGGTCTGACTTTCTGTACCTTCAATAACTGAAACTCAGTTTCAGTTACTGAATCGAAACTCGCGCGGATGCCATAACTGAAAATGAAACTAAAACTCAGTCAGCACCATAATTATAACTGAAACTGAAACTGAAATAAGTTGCTATTGGTCACCCTGGTTATGAGGCTGATGAGGAACTGGGCATTGAAGTTGTTTGCCGTCCAGACTCCCCACCAGTGGAGGAAGCGCCCCTTCGCCCCATCTTCCTGTCGTTGTCCCACCTACATACTGCGACTTGTGCTGGCGTGGCTCTGCGGCGTTCGACTGAAAGGCTTTGATGTGCTTCTCCGTCACGTTGAGGAATTCCAATGCGACAGCAGTGTGCGAATCTCAGTGTAGCACAGCACTAACAACGACGCAGCACTGACTTGAAAGTGGACGAGGAACTCGCCCATTGGCGGTCTCTCTCTGTCGAACTTGTAATTGAGGGCGTTGTTGCTACCCTCTGCGATGTTCGACGTTCGCGGCAGATCTCGCGGGATATCGAAGTGGTTCCACTCGGTGTGTCACTACACTACCCCACTACCACTACAGCGACAGTATTGTACTTCTGGTAGCCTCTTCGCTGGTACCTTGCTGCATTCAAGAGTGCGTAAGCGCAGCATAACTGCAGGAGGCATGCCAATGCCTGTACGCTAGCGATGCGCACCAAACAATAAACCCTGCACATTCGGATTACGTTAGCAAATCTATTGCGCTCCGCTTTGGGCAATTGTACTTGGCTACGGCAAAAGTTCGCACAATGACGGCAAAAGTTCCCAATCTTACGGCAAAAGTTCGCACTCTGACGGCAAAAGTTCGCACTCTGACGGCAAAAGTTCCCAACCTGACGGCAAAAGTTCCCAACCTGACGGCAAAAGTTCGCGGTACGGCAAACGTTCCAGGCTGACGGCAAAAGTTCCCACGGCACACGTTCCCTCACGGCAAAAGTTTCAGAAGCCTATCGCAAGGGCTGCTCTTGAACACAAGATACCTAACAAAGAACAGATGACGCGGTGAGCAGACTGGCTGAAGGAACGCCGGTCGTCGCATGTGTTTAACAACGCAACTCTTCGTGGATAGACCCCCACTGGGCGTGGTAAGACAATCGACAGCCTAAACTACCATTTTTTTAACTGTGACATGTTCAACACTGACTTGTCAATCTTTAAAATCCTAATAGACGGCACGTTTTTTTCGCCGCGCCTCAGCGCGGCCAGGTGTATATAATATGTCACACCCAAAATGCGCAACCACCCAGAAGGCGCCATATGGCGCCTTCTGGGTGGTGGCCACCCAAACTGCGCAATATGGCGCCTTCTGGGTGGTCGCTACCCAGACTACGCAATAGTCGCCGGCCTCTTGTTTCTTTGCATTAAACAGAGACAAGACAGAGTATATTCCTTTCAGTTCAGGCTGTGCTTAGGCTCGCCCTGCGCCCACCGTTCACAAGAGTCAGTCGGCGTCGCAGTCTGGCGGGTCGAAGCTTAGGCTTAACGCGACCGGTGACCGACTTCAGGGCGCGCGGAGCGCGCCCTGAAGTTGGTGGTCGCGCTAAGCCTCAGTTTTCGACCCGCCAGGCGCGACGCCGACCGAGTTTTAGTGCAAACTGTAAGTGGGGTGAATACTCCTCCATTTACTTCACCTCCTGCTCAGGCCGGCTGTGCCCCTTCACTGCTATAACGCTTCTGGCAGCTTTCACTCATGCAAATTGCGCATTCTGGGTGATCGCCACCCAAAACACGCCATATGGTGGATTCTGGGTAACGGCCACCCAGAATGCGCCATATTGCGCGTTCTGGGTGGATTGCGGAAAGTGGGTGTAACATATATACGGTTGACAATGTCTGTGTGTGTGTGTGTCTGTCTGTGTGTCTGTGTTTCCGTGGCACCGAAGTAAAATGTGTGACATATGTGGTCAAGTAGACTCGAGGTCGCTGAGTACGCATCCGATGTCCGTTTCTGTTGCTAATTTCGCATTTTCGACATACTCGCAATTAAAATTCGAAAATGTCGAAAATCGACTTTTTTTCGCCGCGCCTCAGCGCGGCGAGGTGTATATATACGGATGACAATGTCTGTGTGTCTGTGTGTCTGTCCGTCGCACAAAAGTAAGATATGTGGCATATGTGGTCAAGTAGAGTCAAGGTCGCTGAGTACGGATCCGATGTCCGTTTCTGTTGCTAATTTCGCATTTTCGAGTTATTTACAATTAAAATATGAAAATGTCGAAAATCGGCTTTTTTACCTGATGAGTTAACGGCAAATTTTCTTTAGAAATGGGAAGAGCATAGACCGCGGATAATTTGTAACGCAAAAGAAATTTTTTGCAAATGTGGAATTTAGTAGAAATACGCGATTATTTGTCAAAATTTCGTAAATTGACAAAAATAGAACGTCATTTATTAACGAATGTGAATGCAGAAATGGTAAGGCCGCATGTTAATAAGAATTTGTGACATAGTTTTGCAGTTTTAATAAATTGCAATTTCGAATTATTTTCGATTAAAATACGAATATGTCGAAAATCGACTTTTTCGTCTGATGAGCTAGAGGTAAAATTTCTTCAGAAATGGCAAGGACATAGCCCACGGATAATTTATAACACAAAATAAAATTTCTGCAAATGCGGAATTCGGTAAAATACGCGATTATATGTCAAAATTTCATAAATCGACAAAAATAGAACGTCGTTTTCTTTGACGAATTTGAACGCAGAAATGGTAAGACCGTATGTCAATAAGAATTTGTGGCATAGTTTTACTGTTTTAGTAAATTCCAATTTCGGGATATTTAGAATTAAAATTTATAAAAATGTCAAAATCGACATTTTCGTATGATGGCCAGAACAGCTGTTTATTCATGAATGTGCACTCGGAAACAGAAATGCGTACGCCGAACACAGGAATTCGCTCGCACCAAACCTTTGGCAAGTTTTTTTGTTGGATGTGACGTTTTCACACAGGCAGGAATCATCAGATAAACGGCGTCGTATCATGCCGATAACATATAGCGAACGCGGCGATATCACTGAGCTTCAGATCAGCTGTACAGACAACCGTATCGTGGGGATAGCTGCACTTGGCATTTAGGTACACATTCTCAAGACACTTTCTCCAGATGCGGCTAACGATGTGTACAAAGTTCACTATATTGTTCACCAAAATTTGACAGACACAAAGTATAGGTTGAACTTTTTACACAAACAGCTTGTCGTCTGGTGCGTTAGCCGCAAAATTTCTTCAGAAATGGAAGGAGCATGGACCGCGGATAATTTGTAACACAAAGAAATTTTTTGCAGATGTGGAATTTAATAGAAATACGCGATTATTTGTCAAAATTGCATAAATTGACTAAAATCAAAGTCATTTAATAACGAATGTGATGGCAGAAATGGAAAGGTCGTATACCGATAAGAATTTGTGACATAGTTTTGAAGTTTTTATACTTCACAAAAAAGTGTGGAGTATGTACGTATGTATATAGCGTTTGTGCGCGAAACGCAGTAATTTGGACCGGATGGGGTTCGCGCGTGCAGCGGCCGATTTGCAAACGGTCTTTTGCGTTGGGTAGGCCTATTGGGTGGGCAACCTGCACGACACATGGGGTCACGCTGCGGGACCCCGTTGGCGGGAAATTCAAAAATTTAAATTTTCAAAGTACTGAAAATTGGGTTGAGCAAACTGCAATACTATGTCAAATATTCTTGTCGACATACGGCCTTACCATTTCTGCATTCACATTCGTCAATAAATAACGTTCTATTTTTTCGCCGCGCCTCAGCGCGGCGAGGTGTATATATACGGATGACAATGTGTGTGTGTGTGTCTGTGTGTGTTTCCGTCGCACCGAAGTAAAGTCAGTGGCATATGCGGTCAAGTAGAGTCGATGTCGCTGAGTACGGATCCGATGTCCGTTTCTGTTGCTAATTTCGCATTTTCGAGATATTCGCAATTAAAATTCGAAAATGTCGAAAATCGACTTTTTCGTCTGATGCGCTAGCCGCGAAATTTCTTCAGAAATGGAAGGAGCATGGACCGCGGATAATTTGTAACACAAAAAAATTTTTTTGCAAATGTGGAATTTAATAGAAATACGCGATTATTTGTCAAAATTGCATAAATTGACTAAAATACAACGTCATTTATTGTCGAATGTGAATGCAGAAATGGAAAGGCCGTATGCCAATAAGGATTTGTGACATAGTTTTGCAGTTTTTAAAAATTACAATTTCGAGATATTTACAATCAAAATACGGAAATGTCGAAAATCGACTTTTTCACCTGATGATATAACGGCAAAATTTCTTCAGAAATGGAAAGAGTATAGACTGCGGATAATTTGTAATGCAAGAGAATTTTTTTTGCAAATATGGAATTTAATAGAAATGCGTGATTATTTTTTAAAGTTCCATGAGTCAACAAAATAGAACATCGTTTTTTGACGAATTTGAACGCGGAAATGGTAAGGCCGTATGCCAATAAGAATTTGTGACATAGTTTTGCAGTTTTAATAAATTTCAATTTCGAGATATTTAGAATTAAAATTTAAAAAAATGTCAAAATTGAGATTTTCGTCTGATGGCCAGAACATCTGTTTATTGATGAATGTGCACTCGAAAATAGAAATGCGTACGCTGAACACGGGAATTCGCTCGCACCAAACTTTTGGACCACCGTTCGGCAGTAGTTTAAAAGATCAGAAAGAGAGACGTCGGAAGTCGTGGGGGGGGGGGGGGGGGGGGGTGGGGAGTGGCTCCTCGTTGCGGGGTGTGACCGGCCTGTCGGTTGTTGCGGGCAACAGCCGGTCCAAGGGCGCAACGTGGTCTCGTTGTGGCCTCCAACCCACGCGCCGGTTGTTGGCCGCAACCACCCGTCGGTGCGCGCAACAACCGGCTGCGGCCTCCAACCGTAACATATATATACACCTCGCCGCGCTGAGGCGCGGCGAAAAAATTGCAAATTAGGCATATTTACAGTTAAAATACGAAAATGACAAAAATCGACTTTTTCACCTGATGAACTAGCGACGAAATTCTTCAGAAATGGCAAGCACATAGACAACGGATAATTAGTATAAGAGGAGAAAATTCTTGCTAACGTTAAATTTGATAGCAATTTTCAAAATTTTGATAGAAATGCCAAAATTCCATAATTGACAAGGCTGTTGTTCATTGATGAATGTCAACGCAGAAATACGTACAAATCAAACGGAATTCCTGGTAGAGGACGACTGCACCAACATTTGGCAAGTTTTTTTTTGTTTGATGTGGCGTATTCACGCAGATATAAAACTTCAGATGAACGGCGTCGTATCATGCCGACAACATATAGCGAACGCGGCGATATCACTGAGCTTTAGATCAGCTGCACAGATAACCGTATCGTGTGAATAGCTGCACTTGGTTTGCGGCACACGTTCTCAAGATACCTTCTCTAGATACGGCTAATGGTGTGTGTAAAGTTCACTATACTGTTCACCAAGGTTTGGCAGACACATTGTATAGATTCAACTTTTTACGCACACAGCTTGTTGTCAATTTATTAAATTTCGACAGACAATTGTGTATTTCTACTAAATTCCACATTTTCCAAAAATTTCTTGTGTGTTACAAATCTGTAGCTCATCGGGTGAAAAAGTCGATTTTCGACATTTTTGAATTTCAATTGTGAATATCTCGAAAATGCGAAATTAGCAACAGAAACGGACATCAGATCCATACTCAGCGACCTTGACTCTACTTGACCACATACGTCATATATCTTACTCCGGTGGCACGGACGGACACACACACACACACACACACACAGACAGACATTGTCATCCGTATATACACCTCGCCGCGCTGAGGCGCGGCGAAAAAATTGCAATTTCGAGATATTTTCAATCAAAATATGAAAATGTCGAAAATCGACTTTTTCACCTGATGATACAGCGGCGAAATTTCTTCAGAAATGGAAAGAGTATAGACTGCGGATAATTTGTAACGCAGGAGCAATTTTTTGCAAATGTGGAATTTAATAGAAATACGTGATTATTTTTCAAGATTCCATCAATCAACAAAATAGAACGTCGTTTTTTACGAATTTAAACGCAGAAATGGTAAGGCCGTATGTCAATAAGAATTTGTGGCATAGTTTTACAGTTTTAATAAATTCCGATTTCGAGATATTTAGAATTAAAATTTAAAAATATTTCAAATCGTCTGATGGAAAGAACAGCTGTTTATTGATGAATGTGCACTCAGAAACAGAAATGCGTACGCTGAAAACAGGAATTCGCCCGCACTTTCGCCGCCCCCCAGGGCGGCGAGTATATATACGGACGCTAATGTCTGTTCGTGTGTGTGTGTGTGTGTGTGTGTGTGTGTGTGTGTGTGTGTCTGTCTGTCTGTGTCAAACAACTAAACATGACGGTTAGTGCCACCCGATGGAGTCGAATGCGCTGAGTAACGTGCCGTTGTCCGTTTCTGTTGCTAATTTCGCTATTTCGAGATATTTACAATTAAAATATGAAAATGTCAAAAATGACACTTTTATTTACAAGTCGTATCGGCAAAGTTTTTGCTGAAATGGAAAGGGCATAAGACGCGATGAATTTGTGACATAGTTTCGGATTTTGGAATTCACGAAATTAGGGATATTTTCAAGGTTTTTTGTCAAAATTCCCAAATTTCGACAAATTCAAACAGCTTAAATTTCAAAACTTCTTTGCGCCGATGTATCGAGCATAGTCAGCCAAGTATTTAGCAAATAGTTTCAGCAAGTATAATTAACGAAATTTAGGATATTTTTAAAAATTTTGCCAAAATCCCCAAATTTCGACAATTTCAAACGGCTTAAATTTCAAAATTTCTTTTCACGGATGTGTCGAGGATAGTCTACCAAGTATTTATCAAATAGTTTCAGATTTTATAATTAATGAATTTAGGGATATTTTCAAGGTTTTTGTCAGAATTGCCAAATATACACAATTTCAAAAGGCTTCAATTTCAAAATTTCTTCACATGGTTGTGTCGGGCATTGTCTGCCAAGTATTTAGCAAATAGTTTCAGATTTTGTAATTAACGAAATTAGGGATATTTTCAAGGGTTTTGTTAAAATTCCCAAATTTTGGCAATTTCAAACAGCTTAAATTTGAAAACTTTTTTGCACGGATGTATCGAGCATAGTCTGCCAAGTATTTAACAAATAGTTTACGATTTTATAATTAACGAAATTTGGGATTTTTTAAGGGTTTTGTTGAAATCCCCAAATTTCGACAATTTCAAACAGCTTAAATTTCAAAAGTTCTTTGCACGGATGTATCGAGCATAGTCTGCCAAGTATTTGACAAATAGTTTCAAATTTTGTAATTGACGAAGTTAGGGATATGTTCAAGAGTATTGTTAAAATTCCCAAAATTCGACAATTTTAAGCCCTAAGCCCAAAAGAATAGGGCGTCGTCCCATTTATGACTTTTCAATAGGGCGTCGTCCCATTTATACCCTTTTGAATAGGGCGTCGTCTCATTTAGACGCTTTTATTGCACTGTGTGCCTGCGGCGAATTTCTCTGATCCATTTATGGATCAGTCACCGCAATTATAAGCGCAAAGTGTGCCTGCGGCGAAATTTCTGATCCATATGTGGATCAGGTACCACGAACAAATCCAAGACCATATCTGCGGCGAAACCCCACCAAATTGTCGACTACATGTCTAGCGGCACTTCACTATCCAGTGCACATTATCGCGCACACGCTCTCAAGTTTGCGCTGATGCCAATGTGGTGCCACAGTTTTTAGACAAAGCTTGTTGTTGGATGTGACGTTTTCACACAGGTAGGAAACATCAGATAAACGGCGTCGTATCATGCCGATAACATATAGCGAACGCGGCGATATCACTGAGCTTCAGATCAGCTGTACAGATAACCGTATCGTATGGGTGCACTTGGCATTAAGGTACACATTCTCAAGACACTTTCTCCAGATGCGGCTAACGATGTGTACAAAGTTAACTATACTGTTCACCAAAATTTGACAGGCACAAAGTATAAGTAGGTTGAACTTTTTTCGCCGCGCCTCAGCGCGGCGAGGTGTATATATACGGTTGACAATGTCTGTGTGTGTGTCTGTGTGTGTGTGTGTGTGTCTGTGTTTCCGTGGCACCGAAGTAAAATATGTGGCATGTGTGGTCAAGTAGACTCGAGGTCGCTGAGTACGGATCAGTTGTCCGTTTCTGTTGCTAATTTCGCATTTTTGAGATATTTACAATCAAAATCCAAAAATGTCGAAAATCGACTTTTTCGTCTGATGAGCTAGCGGCGAAATTCTTCCAGAAATGTCAAGGGCATAGACTGCGGATAATTTGTAGCACAAAGGAATTTTTTGCAAGCGTGCAATTTGATAGAAATACGCAATTATTTGTCAAAATTCAGCAAATTGACAAAAATATAATGTCATTTATTGACGAATGTGAATGCAGAAATGGAAAAGCCGTATGTTAACTAGAATTTGTGACATAGTTTTGCAGTTTTAAAACATAGCATCTTCGAGATATTTACTATCAAAATTCAAAAATGTCGAAAATCGACTTTTTCATCTTATGAGATAGCGTTGAAATTTCTTCAGAAATAGCAACGGCATAGACTGCGGATAATTTGTAACACAAAAGAAATCTTTTGCAAATGTGGCATAGAAATATGCGATTAGTTGCCAAAACTAAAATAATAATAGATAACACTTGATTTGAAGAATGTAAACGCAGAAATATGGTCGTCTGCCAAAAGGAATTGGCGTTGAAGACGATTGCGCCAAAGCTTTGGCGAGTTTTTTGTTGGATATGACAGTTCTACACAATCGGAATCTTCAGATGAACGGCGTCGTATCATTCCGATACCATATAGCGAACGCGGCGATATCACTGATCTTAGATCAGCTGTACAGACAACCGTATCGTGGGAATAGGTGCACTTGGTATGTGATGCACGTTCTCAAGACACGTTCTCAAAGTTTCAAAGTTCAAAGTTTCTTTCTGGACCAAACCGACACAGTACACAGTACCGTAATCCAATCGCGAGGCGAATGGGGCGGACCAGCAAAACCAAGAACAGTCAGTCAGACACTTGAGAGTATGGAGAATCACTAGTTTATTTCTACCTCAGGCAGTATGCGTCTATCGCGGAGCAAATCCAACAAGCTGTGTGTGCAAAAAGTTCAACCTATACTTTGTGTCTGTCAAATGTTGGTGAACAGTATAGTGAACTTTGTACACATCGCTAGCCGCATCTGGAGAAAGTGTCTTGAGAATGTGTACCTTAATGCCAAGTGCAGCTATCCCCACGATACGGTTGTCTGTACAGCTGATCTGAAGCTCAGTGATATCGCCGCGTTCGCTATATGTTATCGGCATGATACGACGCCGTTTATCTGATGTTTCCTATCTGTGTGAAAACGTCACATCCAACAAAAAACTTGCCAAAAGTTTGGTGCGAGCGAATTCCCGTGTTCAGCGTACGCATTTCTATTTCCGAGTGCACATTCATCAATAAACAGATGTTCTGGCCATCAGACGAAAATCTCAATTTTGAAATTTTTTGAAATTTTAATTATAAATATCTCGAAATTGGAATTTATTAATACTGCAAAACTATGTCACAAATTCTTATTGGCATGCGGCCCTACCGTTTTTTATCGATCAAATTAGTACAAAAACGATGTTCTATTTTGTTGATTTATGGAATTTTGAAAAATAATCACGCATTTCTATGAAATTCCATATTTGCAA
>JASAMZ010009688.1:0-38389 GCA_030248115.1 Linhomoeus sp. GSCO2_2
TAAAATACGAAAATGTCGAAAATCGGTTTTTTCGCCTGATGAACTAGTGACAAAATTCTTCAGAAATGGCAAGCGCATAGACAACGGATAATTAGTGTAACAACAGAAAATTCTTGCTAGCGTTAAATTTGATAGAAATTTTCAAAATTTCGATAGAAATGCCAAAATTATATAATTGCCAAGACTGTTGTTCATTGATGAATGTCAACGCAGAAATACATACAAATCAAACGGAATTCCTGGTAGAGAACGACTGCACCAACATTTGGCAAGTTTTTTGTTCGATGTTGCGTATTCACGCAGGTATAAAACTTCCGATGAACGGCGTCGTATCATGCCGATAACATATAGCGAACGCGGCGATATCACTGAGCTTTAGATCAGCTGTACAGATAACCGTATCGTGTGAATAGCTGCACTTGGTTTGCAGCACACGTTCTCAAGATACCTTCTCCAGATACGGCTAATGTTGTGTGTAAAGTTCACTATACTGTTCACCAAGGTTTGACAGACACATTGAAAAGGTTGAACTTTTTACACACACAGCTTGTTTACCCCAAGATTTCTCGCGCGTGCTTAGTCCGATTTGGACGCGGCTTTTTTTATACTCCACAAACAAGCGCCGGTATTAAAAAGTTGAGTTTGTATTCTGACTGACATTGCAAAGAGTTGCGTTCTTTCTGCAGAGAGTGCGAGAGTTCATCGCCCGCATGCTCCGCTTCATGAGCCTCCGCTTCGCAAGAGGGTATTGCATTAGCAATATTGATTTCGCCCGCGATTTGGCTTTTAGAGCAAGAACATCCCTCTTTCAAGCAACGCTTTTAAAAAAGTGAAAAAAACTTGTAACAATTGACAGAGCACAAAAGAGCGCACTATACGAGCAATCAAACCGTGTCGCACTTCTTCATGTAGCCAAGAGCGATCTTAGTGTTGAAATCGCTAGAATGGCGTTTTATGCGGTGCGTGTTTGCGCAATTGAACAAACTTTTGTAGCCGCATGAAAGAACACGTCGAGTGCTTTCACCTGGCGTGTCGATTGTCACTCTACGACGTAAGACGAGCGAGTTAGAGCCGTTTTGTGCGTTTGCACCTTCTAGTTACTGTAACTCGCGAAATTCAAACTTGTGGATTTCCACCAATGGAAGAACAAATGATCAGTGAGTCGGGAGCTATCCAAAAAGCTCGAGATCGTCTCTCTACGATGCAAGTTGAGCGAGTTAGAGCGATCTTAGCGTCAAACTCCCGAGAATGGCGTTTCAACGGTGCGTGTTTGCGTAATTGAACAAAGTTTTGCAGCCGCATGAAAGAGCACGTCGAGAGCTTTCACCTGGCGTGTCGATTGCCGCTCTACGACGTAAGACGAGCGAGTTAGAGCCCTTTTGTGCTTTTGCACCTTCGAGTTACTGTAACTCGCGAAATTCAAACTTTTGAATTTCGACCGATGGGAGAACAAATGATCAGTGAGTCGGGAGCTATCCAAAAAGCTCGAGATCGTCTCTCTACGACGCAAGTTGAGCGAGTTAGAGCGATCTTAGCGTCAAAATTACGAGAATGGCGTTTTCAGCGGTGCGTGTTTGCGTAATTGAACAAAGTTTTGCAGCTGCATGAAAGAGCACGTCGAGAGCTTTCACCTGACTTGTCGATTGCCGCTCTACGACGTAAGACGAGCGAGGTAGAGCCGTTTTGCGTTTTGACCTTCGGGTTACTGTAGCGCGCGCAATTTAAACTTTTGAATTTCGAAATGTCTTAGCTGAATGATCAGTGAGTCGAGACCTATCCGTAGAGCCCAAGATCTCCGCTTTACGACTTTCCAACGCCGAGATCTGAGAGCGTGACGCACGCACGCACGCACGCACGTACGTACGGACGCACGCACGCCGAGCTCTCGTAGGGTGTCGCCCGCCTGAGGGCGGGCGAAAAAAGTGGAGTATATGTCGTAGGGCTATCTGCAACCCAGGGCTATCCGCAACCATAGTACTACGAGAACGCAGTCGTCAATAGCCCTAGGGCTATCGACGACCGCGCGCTTTATCCCTCCTACATCAGATAAGGGTGACCCTTCACTGCCCGTTAACCCTTCTGGCATAAGCTGCCTTCAATACACTCATGTTCACTTTACCGCACAAAGTAGACGCTGCCAGAGAGAGAATCTACAGTACTTTGTGCTCTCAATAGGCGAGCCTACATTTCAGCTGTGTTGCTCCCAGATGGGGTTGCTTCGCCAGAGTGAAAACATTTGAGTAATTTGGGTCAGTCAAAATCGCACTTCAGGCGGCAAAATTTGCGCTGATGACTGTGCAAGGAAGGAGCCTCTGAACCTGACGCCGAATCAAATATCTTTGGAGACCTGCCTGCCTCCAAATGAGAACCAAATACCTGCCTCCAAATGAGAATCTTCCGCCAGTCATAATATTCTGCAAATTGCAGTGCGTAGCTGTTGCAGTGTACTTACTGCATGTACATAACTCGCCAACAAGCGTCATTCTCTTCGATAATTTGTGACCTCCTTGCTGTTACGTACCAATTGTGGTACAGCGCCGTTGCTTTCTGTCGCTGAGGAAAACGCCCTCGTTGAATTTTCGCCATTGCTTCGCATGCGGTCTAGTTAACTTACTGTGGGCTTACCTATAGTGAACATGAGTGTGTTGAAACCAGCTTATGACAGAAGGGTTAACGGACCGCGAAAGGGCACCCTTATCTGATGGAGGAGGGCTAGAGCGCGCGGTCGTCGATAGCCCTAGGGCTATTGACGACTGCGTTCTCGTAGTACTATGGTTGCGGATAGCCCTGGGTTGCAGATAGCCCTACGACATATATATAGCGTTTGTGCGCAAAACGCAGAAAATTACAGTCAACGGCGTTCGCGCGTGAAGCGGCCGATTTGCAAACGGTCTTTTGCGTTGGGTAGGCCTAGTGGGTGGGCAACCTGCACGACATATGGGGTCACGCTGCGAGACCCCGTTGGCGGGAAATTCAAAAATTTAAATTTTCAAAGTACTGAAAAATGGGTTAAACAAGGTAGAACTGGAAAAAGTTGCATATAATGGTATACTAGAGTCTATAGCCCGTGGATAACGCATTGCAGCTTCAGAAACCGATGCCGCGCAGCTGACGCGCTGCAGCTGCAGAGACCGATGTCGCGCAGCTGACGTGCTGCAGATTCAGAGACCGATGTCGCGCAGCTGACGTGTTGCAGCTTCAGAGGCCAATGTCGCGCAGCTGACGCGCTGCAGCTTCAGAGACCGATGTCGCGCAGCTGACGTGCTGCAGATTCAGAGACCAATGTCGCGCAGCTGACGTGTTGCAGCTTCAGAGGCCGATGTCGCGCAGCTGACGCGCTGCAGCTTCAGAGAACGATGTCGCGCAGCAGCTTCAGAGACCGATGTCGAGCAGCCGACGCGTTGCAGCTTCAGAGACCGATGTCGCGCAGCTGACGCACTGCAGCTTTAGAGACCGATGTCGCGCAGCTGACGTGCTTCAGCTTCAGAGACCGATGCCGCGCTGCTGACGCGCTGCGCTTCTGACAATGGTTCAGGATTGCTGGTCTCGGTGTCGCTTTGCGCCGACTGCTTGCCCGTTGTCGCGCAACTCACGCGTTGGATCGGATATTCGCAGCCCGTTGTCGTGCAACTCAGGCGCTCGAGAACATGGCCCTACTGTCATTGCGCATCCAAGTGTTGTCAAAATGTTGTCTCACTTGGTACTGAACCTCTGCCTCAAACTTTCTCGGATTCAGCACTAAACGCAGGCAACACTGGCCGTCACCGCGGACTGTGTATGGCGGTTCTGAATGTAGACTGTGCACTGTACGCAGGCTGCACTGGTCGCGAACTATCTATGGCTACCCGCAGTGTAGATTGTGTACGCGCGCGGCTTTACTTCAGCGCGGGACGGCCCGCTGGTATTGTAGAGTGAAGGGCGTCGACCCTCCCCTATAGCAGCATATAATCAATAGTCTGACGTCACCGGCTTCGCGACATAGGCGGTCGCTCGTGCGACGCGCACTCATTGGACCGATGCGTGCTCGCGACGCACGGTGATTGGATAGACGAAATACGTCATCCGACAGGCGGCGCGGCAGTCGATCGACCGAATTTAGGCGGCGGCCAAAGACCAAACTTCCGCCAGATGGTCCCCCGTGGATGGAAGGCGGTTCCGAAAATGTATAGATGTCCGGGATCCGAGGCCGCGGTCGAAAGATATTTTGTTCACACACAAATAGACAGACTGACAGACAGCGCGCGATTAGTAGAGAGGATACTATCTTTTGATATGTTGTAGCCCTCGATAGTGCCGAACACGCAAAAAAAGAATTAGATCGCTGCGGGACCCATTTTGGCGCCAAATTTGAAAAATTCGCGGTTTTTCTCTATTTTCCGACTTTGACGGTTTGCTGTGCGCGATAGGTAGCAGCTAGAGCCGCGAGACCGCTTTTGGTGCTCCTTCCCAGATGTCCTCTATCGAACGAGCCATGAACGGAGAAAATCGGTTGAGACACAAAAAAGTTATCTTGGTGGAACTTTTTTGACTCCAGGGTCAAAAATTGCGCTTTTCGCGTTTCGACGTCTGTAGCGCCCGAATGCGATGCCAGATCGTTCCAAATGTGGTTCTAAACGATTCGACGTTGAAATCTGGTCCAGAACAGTGTTTTTGAAAAATTTTCAGAGCTACAGTAACCCTGCCGCGTCCATTTGAATTTTGGGTGTCGGGTCGACTTTGGCAATATTATACTTGATTTCGGGGTTTTCGGGGGCGCTGATTACGAATTTGGCATTCGTTTAGCGTTTAGATGATGTTTGAACGTACCTATGACGAAATCGCATGCTACCGTACCCCAACTGCAGAATTTCGTTTCTGCGAGTCCATAGGAAGTTAGGGGTGTTGTATGTTGATTCCGGGATATTCTGGGATGTACTGTAGATCACGAATTCGGCATTAGTTTTCCGATTGGGAGTGTCAGGAGGCCACAACAGCATAGGAGTCACCGTGCGTAGGAGTTCAAATTTGTGGAGTATACTGCGTCCCCCGGACGACTTGCCTGGTTTAATCGACAGCTCTCGAGGGATAGATAGTGTGGACTGACCTCCGTTTTTTTCGCGTAGTGGACAAATTTTGAGAAAATTCAACCAGGCAAGTCGTCCGGGGGACGCAGTATACTCCACAAATTTGAGCTCCTACGCATAGTGACTCCTATGCTGTTGTGGCATCCTGGTACTCCCAATCGTGAAAGTAATGCCGAATTCGTGATCTACATCCCAAAATACATCAGATTCGACATACAACACCTCTAACTTCCTATGGACTCGCAGAACCGAAATTCTGCAGTTGGGGTACGGTACGGTAATATGCAAATTCGTCATAGGTACGTTCAAACATCATCTAAACGCCAAACGAATGCCAAATTCGTGAGCAGCGCCCCCGAAAACCCCGAAATCGTGTATAATGTTGCCAAGGTCGACCCGACGCCCAAAATTCAAACCGACGCGGCCGGGATACTGTAGCATCGAAAAATTTTCAAAAACACTTTACTAGACTAGATTTAAGCGTAGAATCGTTTGAAACCACTTTTGGAACGATTCAGCAACGCATTCGAGCGCTACTGACGCCGAAATGCGAAAATCGCAATTTTCGACCCCGGAGTCGAAAAAGTCGCAGTGTAAGAAAGTTTTTTTGTGTTTCGCCCGATTTTCTCCGTTCATGGCTCATTCGATAGAGGACATCTGGCAAGGAGCACCAAGAGTGGTCTCGCCGCTCTAGCTGCTACCTAGCTCGCACAGCAGCCCGTCAAAGTCGACGCGGGGCCAAAATTCGCGATTTTTTTCAAATTTGGCGCCAAAATGGGTCCCGCAGCGATCCAATTCTTTTTTTTTGCGTGTTCGGCACTATCGAGTACTGCAACATATCAAAAGATAGTATATACCATTATATGCAGCTTTTTCGAGTTCTACCTTGCCCAACCCAATTTTCAGTACTTTGAAAATTTAAATTTTTGAATTTCCCGCCAACGGGGTCCCGGAGCGTGACCCCATATGTCGTGCAGGTTGCCCACTTACTAGGCCTACCCAACGCAAAAGACCGTTTGGAAATCGACCGCTTCACGCGCGAACGCCATCCGGTCCAAATTACTGCGTTTCGCGCACAAACGCTATAATAATACTCCACACTTTTTGTGGAGTATAACCACACTTTTTGTGGAGTATAAAAATTCGAATTCTGTAGTGCATTGAAAACGGTTACCGCTCCATCACTTTCGCAATGGCTTATCGATTTTGGTGATTTTTGGATACGTTATAGTCATCGACAATATCTAGCCCGGAAAAGAAACCTCAGCTTCCTACGTAGGTGGTCGCACGCGGAAGTTATGGCCAAAAGAAAATTTCGGAGGTGTGAAATTTCGGTGTAAAAAATCGCCTTGTGAGATTCCGGTGTAAAATCGTTCTAAACGCTTTTATCCGGTCTGCGCCTATCGATTTGCTTCCATTTGACACCAAATTCGCCGGAATCGGCGCAGTAGATCTTTCAAAACCCTGACTCAAAGGGTCTCGATTTTTACCAAATTTTGGCACGTTTTGACTTTAGGCACTTTTAACGCTCGATTGCGACCCGTTGTAGTAAAATGGACTGTACCACGCGATTTCCCGTTAAAAAGTGACCCGGAACCAATTTTTAAAAATATTTTTTTCTGTTACCGTATTTTTTCGCCGCCCCCCAGGGCGGCGAGTATATATACGGACGCTACTGTCTGTTCGTGGGTCTGTGTGTGGGTGTGTCCGTGTCACAAAACTAGACATGACGGTTAGTGCCACCCAATGGAGTCGAATGCGCTGAGTAACGCGCCGTTGTCCGTTTCTGTTGCTAATTTCGTTATTTCGAGATATTTACAATTAAAATATGAAAATGTCAAAAATGACACTTTTATTTACAAGTCGTATCGGCAAAGTTTTTGCTGAAATGGAAAGGGCATAAGACGCGATGAATTTGTGACGTAGTTTGGGATTTTAGAATTCACGAAATTAGGGATATTTTCAAGGGTTTTGTCAAAATTCTCAAATTTCGACAATTTCAAACAGCTTAAATTTCAAAACTTCTTTGCACGGATGTGTCGAGCATAGTCTGCCAAGTATTTAGCAAATGGTTTCAGAGATTATAATTAATGAAATTTGGGATATTTTCAAGGGTTTTTGTCAAAACCCCCAAATTTCGACAATTTCAAACGGCTTGAATTTCAAAATTCCTTTGCACGGATGTATCGAGCATAGTCTGCCATGTAATTAGCAAATAGTTTCAGATTTTATAATTAACGAAATTAGGCATATTTTCAAGGGTTTTGTCAAAATTCCCAAATTTCGGCAATTTCAAACAACTTAAATTTCGAAACTTCTTTGCACAAATGTGTCGAGCATAGTCTGCCAAGTGTTTAGCAAATAGTTTCAGATTTTATAATTAGCGAAATTAGGGATATTTTCAAGGGTTTTGTCAAAATTCCCAAATTTCGACAAATTCAAGCACCTTAAAATTCAAAACTTCTCTGCACGGACGTATCGAGCATAGTCTACCAAGTATTTATCAAATAGTTTAAGATTTTATAATTAACGAAATTAGGGATATTTTTAAGGGTTTTGTCCAAATTTCCAAATTTCGACAAATTCAAACAGCTTAAATTTCAAAACTTCTTTGCACGCATGTATCGAGCATAGTCGGCCAAGTATTTAGCAAATAGTTTCAGATTTTCTAATTAGCGAAATTAGGTATATTTTCAAGGGTATTGCTAAAATTCCCAAATTTCGACAATTTCGAATAGCTTAAATTTCAGAATGTCTTTGCATGGTTGTGTCGGGCATAGTCTGCCAACTATTTAGCGAGTCGTTCTATATTTTATAATTAACGAATTTAGGGGATATTTTCAAGGTTTTTCTCAAAATTGCCAAATTTCGACAATTTCAAACAACTTAAAATTCTAAATATCTTTGTGTGGATGTACCGGGCGTAGTATGCCAAGTAATTATACAGCAGTTTTAGATTTTAGAATTCACGAAATTAGGGATATTTTCAAGGTTTTTTTTCAAACATGGCAGATTTCGGCAATTTCAAATGACTAAAACTTAGCAATATTTTTCCATGGATGTGTCCGGCAACGTATGTTTTTGCCACTTATTCAATCGAAGATGAAACGCGGCAATTCTGTTCACTGTGCGGTTCTGCAATGTACAGCAACGGTACCGTAACCGTCCGCATTTGTGACCCAAAAGAAAATGGCGTCGTCCCATTTAGACCCTCTTCATTCCAAAGTGAACCTGCGGCGAACATTCCTGATCCATTTATGGATCAGTACCCACCAATGCACCATATAGGCATCGAATGCCCAACAATGACACAAACTTTCTCTGGAAACTCGAGGTAACTGCGGCGATACTCCCCGAAGAAATGCTCAACTTACTATTCTGACACTCTATGGAATATACTCCTCAAATGCACGACACACTATACAATGCCAATCAACCATCATCGGGTACCCAGTTTTTACTCTAAGCTTGTTTGTGTTTCGCCCGATTTTCTCCGTTCATGGCTCATTCGATAGAGGACATCTGGCAAGGAGCACCAAGAGTGGTCTCGCCGCTCTAGCTGCTACCTAGCTCGCACAGCAGCCCGTCAAAGTCGACCCAGGGCCAAAAATCGCGAATTTTTCAAATTTGGCGCCAAAATGGGTCCCGCAGCGACCCAATTCATTTCTTCCACCCTCGGCCCTATCGAGTACTACAACATATCAAAAGATAGTATATACCATTATATGCAACTTTTTCGAGTTCTACCTTGTTTAACCCATTTTTCAGTGCTTTGAAAATTTAAATTTTTGAATTTCCCGCCAACGGGGTCTCGCAGCGTGACCCCATATGCCGTGCAGGTTGCCCACCCACTAGGCCTACCCAACGCAAAAGACCGTTTGCAAATCGGCCGTTTCACGAGCGAACGCCATCCGGTCCAAATTACTGCGTTTCGCGCACAATCGCTATATACTCCACACTTTTTTGTGGAGTATAACCACACTTTTTTTCGCCGCGCCTCAGCGCGGCGAGGTGTATATATACGGATGACAATGTGTGTGTGTGTGTGTGTGTGTGTTTCCGTCGCACCGAAGTAAAGTCAGTGACATATGTGGTCAAGTAGAGTCGATGTCGCTGAGTACGGATCCGATGTCCGTTTCTGTTGCTAATTTCGCATTTTCGAGATATTCGCAATTAAAATTCGAAAATATCGAAAATCGACTTTTTCGTCTGATGCGCTAGCCTCGCAATTTCTTCAGAAATGGAAGGAGCATGGGCCGCGGACAATTTGTAACACAAAAAAAAATTTTTGCAAATGTGGAATTTAAGAGAAATACGCGATTATTTGTCAAAATTGCATAAATTGACTAAAATACAACGTTAATTGGTCAATGGTCAATGGTACAACGTATTCCCCACAATTGGCAGAAGGCCCAAAGTCTGGCTGAGGTACGTAGATGATACGTTCTGTGTCTGGGAGTATGGCAAGAATGCCATTCCAGAATTCGTCACTGAGCTGAATGCCCTGCATGATTCCATCAAATTTACCCATGAAACAGAATGTGACGGCAAAATTGGATTTCTAGACGTGCTTGTGGAGAGACAAAAGGATCGGTTAGTGACGTCTGTCTACAGAAAGAAAACGCACACAGACCGTTACCTGAACTATGGCTCAAACCACGCGAAAAGCACCAAAATTGGAATTATCAAAACTCTGAGGACCAGAGCTGAAGTCGTTTGCAACAATAGCCAAGCCCTGAAGGCTGAATTGTCCCACTTGGCCAGAGTGTTTGTGTCCAATGGCTACCCCAAGCAATTCGTCCACAAGGCACTAAGCTCAGCTAAGCGCTCGGCGCAACAAGAGCAGTGGCCATACCAATGGACGGTGCCGTACATTCCTGGAGTGTCAGAGAAGTTAAGTAGACTGGCAAAGTCGTTCGGCATTAGGACCTTCTATGGCAGAGGCCAAGCCCAGTTAGGCACAGCCTTGAGTCAGTATAAGGACCGAGTCAATGACGACAGCAAAGCTGCTTCTGTCTATTGCTTGTACTGCTCGTGCGGAAAGCACTACATCGGGCAAACTTCAAAGCCCTTGCGCAACCGCGTGATGCAGCACAAATCTGATATCAAGCGAAAACAAATGAAGAATGCCATGGCGAAGCACTTCACGGCAGATGGTGATGGTTGTAGTGGCCAACTCAGTGGCTACAAGGTTCTGTTGCAAGAGCGACACTGGAAGAAAAGGCGCGTGATGGAGGGTGCTCTGATTCGAGCGCATGGAAGTCACCTGGTCAATGGTAATGAGGGAGACGCCATTCCGCAAATTTGGGACCAATTCAGTAACGAAATCAAGAAGACCCACGACCTTGTGCCATTGTAGTGTGTTTAGCCTGTGCGTCATTATTGTGTTGTTGGTGTTCTCACCTGTTTATTGACTTTGTGCAGCGACCGTCAAGCTCACTGTGTTTGTTCATTCCTGATGATGGGGCAAGTTCAGCTCCGAAATGTGTGCGCTGTGCGTGCGTCTGTGCGTCCATCTGTGCGTGCGCTCATAGCCGTTGTTCAGCAGTTTTGCTCTGAATACTTAAAAGATAATACCATTATATGCAACTTTTTCGAGTTCTACCTTGCCCAACCCAATTTTCAGTACTTTGAAAATTTAAATTTTTGAATTTCCCGCCAACGGGGTCTCGCAGCGTGACCCCATATGTCGTGCAGGTTGCCCACTTACTAGGCCTACCCAACGCAAAAGACCGTTTGGAAATCGGCCGCTTCACGCGCGAACGCCATCCGGTCCAAATTACTGCGTTTCGCGCACAAACGTTATAATAGGTACTCCACACTTTTTGTGGAGTATAACCACACTTTTTGTGGAGTATAAAAATTCGAATTCTGTAGTACATTGAAAACGGTTACCGCTCCATAACTTTCGCAATGGCTTATCGATTTTGGTGATTTTTGGATACGTTATAGTCATCGACAATATCTAGCCCGGAAAAGAAACCTCAGCTTCCTACGTAGGTGGTCGCACGCGGAAGTTATGGCCAAAAGAAAATTTCGGAGGTGTGAAATTTCGGTGTAAAAAATCGCCTTGTGAGATTCCGGTGTAAAATCGTTCTAAACGCTTTTATCCGGTCTGCGCCTATCGATTTGCTTCCATTTGACACCAAATTCGCCGGAATCGGCGCAGTAGATCTTTCAAAACCCTGACTCAAAGGGTCTCGATTTTTACCAAATTTTGGCACGTTTTGACTTTAGGCACTTTTAACGCTCGATTGCGACCCGTTGTAGTAAAATGGACTGTACCACGCGATTTCCCGTTAAAAAGTGACCCGGAACCAATTTTTAAAAATATTTTTTTCTGTTACCGTATCCTCGCCGCGTCCAAAATTCGAATTTCCACCCCGGAGTACGAAATCAATGTTAGGGTTGATTTCGGCATTTTCGAGGTCGCTGATTCCAAATTTGATGTTATTTTTGCGTTTCGGATTAAGATTTGCCCTATTTTGGTGCCCGGCGGCGCAATTTTGAGTCTCAGGGCCCAATTTTCAAAATTGAGTTCTAGGATGTTCTGGGGGTTTCCAACGATGGAGAACACGAATCCGGCGTTGGTTTTGCGATTCTGGGCATCTTTCGCACTATTTTGGTGCCCGGCGGCCCAATTTTGGGTCTTGGGGTCCAAATTTCAAAATTGTGTTTTATGCTCTTCTGGGAGTTTTTGGCGGTGGCGAACACAAATCTGGCAGTGATTTTGCGATTCTGGGCTTCCTTCGTGCAAACACATTGTCTCGATCTACTATAGCCCCAGTCGGTCGGAGTGCTTCTATGCAGGGGCTCCTGCACGTATCACTTGTTTGCTTAAGGCAGCTTCCCAGACGAGTTCTGCCAGTTCGCTTGCGACAGAGAGGATTTAGAACTGAGCTGCGGCAAAGGGGCGATTATCAATGTCACCAGGTCAATGTACGGGCGGATCTCTTTGGACCCCGAATACTGCGACCCTACAGCCGATTACGTCTGGGGCTGGGAACCCTGCCTGGAAGTGCTTCAGGCGGACGCGCTTGTTCGGAAGAGGTGGGCTGCGCAATCAAGAGAGTCGTACACGTACCTACAATCCTAATGCCAAATGTGCGTGACTGTACGTATTACGTATACAGCTAGTCGTTTCCTATGGTAGCCGGTAGGTACGTACGGTACATAAGGTACGTATAGTACATACTAGGGTCTATAGCCCGTGGATGACGCATTGCAGAGACTGATGTGGCGCAGCTGACGCGCTGCAGCTTCAGAGACCGATGTCGCGCAGCTGACGTGCTGCAGCTTCAGAGACCGATGTCGCGCAGCTGACGCGCTGCAGCTTCAGAGACCGATGTCGCGCAGCTGACGTGCTGCAGCTTCACAGACCGATATCGCGCAGCTGACGTGCTGCAGCTTCAGAGACCGATGTCGCGCCGCTGACGCGCTGCAGCTTGAGACACCGATGTCGCGCAGCTGAGGCGCTGCACCTTCAGAGACCGATGTCGCGAAGCTGACGCGCTGCAGCTTCAGAGGACCGATGTCGCGGAGCTGACGCGCTGCAGGTTCTGTCAAAGGTTGGAGGTCGCCGGTCTCGATGTCACTTTGCGCCGACTGCGCCTCTCTCCGTAATCAGCAAAGAGACCGCCCGGGACAGTGGCACCTGACAAACCGACGTTTTGCGCTTCGCCTGTGCCCGTGACTCGTGCGCCGTTCTTGGTCAGAAGACGAAACCCCGTGTTGACGGTGCTTTGACAGTGTGTAAAGCATATTGTTATCAACTTAAGTCTCACAGCGAACACAGTGTGTAAAGCAAATGGTGCGCAAGTTGGGTCTCACAGCGAAGCACGCCGTACTATGGCGGAATCGTAATCGTTGTTGCGAAGAATGTTCTTCCGAAAACGGCCGAAATTTGCCCGAAAATCGCGAATTTCGGACGATTTAGGCGGCGGCCGAAGACGAAACTTGGGCCAGATGGTGCAGCGTCGAACGGCGGTTCCGTTGATGCACGGCTCGTCGCCATCCGCCGCCGCAGTCGGGAGTTAGCGCTGAAAATGTGCCAAAAAACGATATTTTCGGAATTTCGACCGAATTTCGACGGCGGCCCAAGACCAAACTTCGGCCAGATGGTGCCCGACGGAAGGCGGTTCCGAAAATGTATAGATGTCCGGGATCCGTCGCCGCTGTCGAGAGTTATCCTGCTCACAGACAAACAAACAAACAAACAAACAAACAAACAGACAGACAAACAGAGATCGCGTGATTAGTAAGAGGCGTGATTAGTAAAGAGGACTATGTAGGGTCTATAACCCGTGGATGACGCATTGCAGCTTCAGAGACTGATGTCGCGCAGCTGACGCGCTGCAGCTTCAGAGACCGATGTCGCGCAGCTGACGTGCTGCAGCTTGAGAGACCGATGTCGCGCACCTGACTGACGCGCTGCAGCTTCAGAGACCGATGTCGGGCAGCTGACGTGCTGCAGCTTCACAGACCGATGTCGCGCAGCTGACGTGCTGCAGCTTCAGAGACCGATGTCGCGCCGCTGATGCGCTGCAGCTTCAAACACAGATGTTGCTCACCTGACGCTCTGCACCTTCAGACACCGGTGTCGCGAAGCTCACACGCTGCAGCTTCAGACGACCGATGTCGCGCAGCTGACGTGCTGCAGGTTCTGTAAACCGACGTTTTGCGCTTCGCCTGTGCCCGTGACTCGTGCGCCGTTCTTGGTCAGAAGACGAAACCCCGTGTTGACGGTGCTTTGACAGTGTGTAAAGCATATTGTTATCAACTTGGCTCTCACAGCGAACACAGTGTGTAAAGCAAATGGTGCGCAAGTTGGGTCTCACAGCGAAGCAAGCCGTACTATGGCACAATCGTAATCGTTGTTGCGAGGAATGTTGTTCCGAAAACGGCCGAAATTTGCCCGAATATCGCGAATTTCGGACGATTTAGGCGGCGGCCGAAGACGAAACTTGCGCCAGATGGTGCAGCGTCGAACGGCGGTTCCGTTGATGCACGGCTCGTCGCGATCCGCCGCCGCAGTCGGGAGTTAGCGCCGAAAATGTGCCAAAAAACGATATTTTCGGAATTTCGACCGAATTTCGACGGCGGCCCAAGACCAAACTTCGGCCAGATGGTGCCCGGCGGAAGGCGGTTCCGAAAATGTATACATGTCCGGGATCCGTCGCCGCTGTCGAGAGTTATCGTGGTTATCCTGCTCACAGACAAACAAACAAACAAACAAACAAACAGACAGACAAACAGAGATCGCGTGATTAGTAAAGAGGACTAGGGTCTATAGCCCGTGGATGACACATTGCAGCTTCAGAGACTGATGTCGCGCAGCTGACGCGCTGCAGCTTCAGAGACCGATGTCGCGCAGCTGACGTGCTGCAGCTTGAGAGACCGATGTCGCGCACCTGACGCGCTGCAGCTTCAGAGACCGATGTCGCGCAGCTGACGTGCTGCAGCTTGAGAGACCAATGTCGCGCACCTGACTGACGCGCTGCAGCTTCAGAGACCGATGTCGGGCAGCTGACGTGCTGCAGCTTCACAGACCGATGTCGCGCAGCTGACGTGCTGCAGCTTCAGAGACCGATGTCGCGCCACTGACGCGCTGCAGCTTCAAACACCGATGTCGCTCACCTGACGCGCTGCACCTTCAGACACCGGTGTCGCGAAGCTCACGCGCTGCAGCTTCAGAGGACCGATGTCGCGCAGCTGACGTGCTGCAGGTTCTGTAAACCGACGTTTTGCGCTTCGCCTGTGCCCGTGACTCATGCGCCGTTCTTGGTCAGAAGACGAAACCCCGTGTTGACGGTGCTTTGACAGTGTGTAAAGCATATTGTTATCAACTTGGCTCTCACAGCGAACACAGTGTGTAAAGCAAATGGTGCGCAAGTTGGGTCTCACAGCGAAGCAAGCCGTACTATGGCACAATCGTAATCGTTGTTGCGAAGAATGTTGTTCCGAAAACGGCCGAAATTTGCCCGAATATCGCGAATTTCGGACGATTTAGGCGGCGGCCGAAGACGAAACTTGCGCCAGATGGTGCAGCGTCGAACGGCGGTTCCGTTGATGCACGGCTCGTCGCGATCCGCCGCCGCAGTCGGGAGTTAGCGCCAAAAATGTGCCAAAAACGATATTTTCGGAATTTCGACCGAATTTCGACGGCGGCCCAAGACCAAACTTCGGCCAGATGGTGCCCGGCGGAAGGCGGTTCCGAAAATGTATACATGTCCGGGATCCGTCGCCGCTGTCGAGAGTTATCGTGGTAACACACAGACAGACAAACAGAGATCGCGTGATTAGTACCTAGGGCGCGTGAGTTGCGCAACAACGGGCTCTGAGTATCCGCTGGGACGCATGAGTTGCGCGACAACGGGCTGCGAGTATCCACTCGAGCGCTTGAATTGCGCGACAACGGTCTCTGAAGCTGCAGCACGTCAGCTGCGCGACATCGGTCTCTGAAGCTGCAGCGTGTTGTTACATCGTAGCACTCCGAGTCAGCAGCTAGATTATATTCTGATACAACAAAGCCAACGGAAACTGGAGACAACTGGAGACAAATAGAGACCCAAAGACAACGACACTTGCCTTAAATGCTCCCGCCTAGACAGCTACTTTAGGGGAGGCAATACCAATCTTGCCTTAGTCCTACTAAATCACTGGACCAAAAGGTTAGCTAAACTAATGATACTGCCAGTGAGGTCGGGCTACTAATAATGCCAATGCCCTCCAGACTCTGACCTTTAGAAGCGGACGGCAATACACTTACATTATCCCTAGAAGAGAGCTACTAAAATAGCATCCGCCAATTACGATACTGTTAACCCAATAACACTTCCCCCTTCCTTAACTACTTGTCGGTGTAGCGCTCGACAGGTTTGCGCTCTCGCTGCGGGTAGCGACGTGGGGGACTTGGTGTTGGGATGTAGTCTCTGGCTAGGGACCCCGCTCTCGGAGGAGGAGGAGGAGGAGGAGCAGGGGCCACTTGATCTCCAGTGGGTTCTTGGTCGCGCTTCATCTGCTCGCGGTCGAAGCCGCTGGTCTCGGATGGCCACAACAATGGCACCAGTGTACCCTTCACTTTTGGCTCTTCCGTCGTCATCTGTCTTCGTTCTCTTAGCTGGTCGACATGGCGCTTCCACAGCATTCCATGTGCCCTGACTTGGTAGGAGACTGGACCCAGTACTCGCTCCACGGTCGCTTCCACCCACTTTGGAATGCCTCTGTAGTTCCTGGCCCAAACCTTGTCTCCTTCCTGGAAGACCCTTGTCTTCTGGCCTAGCTGTTGCCTCTTCTGCTGGTCTTGGTTCTTCACAACCTTCTGTCGCACGTCTGGGCGCACCAAGTCAAACCTTGTGCGTAGCGTTCTCCCATTCAGCAACTCGGCTGGGCTGGATCCTGTCGTTGGATGAGGTGTCACTCGGTACCTCAACAGGAACTGCGCCAAGGGCTTTTCCCAGTCCTTGGTCTGGCCTGTGCACTTCACCATCCCCTTCTTGAAGGTCTGGACGAATCTCTCAGCTTCTCCATTGGAACGCGGGTGGTATGGGCTCACCAGCACTTGCTGTATAGTGTATTCCATTACTCTTGCAGAAGTGACGGAACTCTTCTGACGTCAGCTGCGGCCCATTGTCGCTCACCAGTTGCATTGGCAGACCATGCTCTGCAAAAATCCCTCTCAGCACGCTGATTGTGGCAGCTGAAGTTGTTGTCCCCATGGACTTCACCACTGGCCACTTGGAAAACGCATCCACCACCACCAGCCACATTTGATTCAGGAAAGGCCCACAAAAATCCACGTGCAGCCTCTGCCATGGCCCTGTAGGAAACTCCCATGGATGCAACGGCGCTTGACTTGGCTCGTTGGCCACCACTTGACACTCTGGGCATCCTCTTGCTATGGTCTCGATTTCGGCATCCATCCCTCCCTGGCCACCAGAAATATCGGCGCGCTAGTGACTTCATCCTTGTGATCCCAACATGCGTGGAGTGCAGCTCTTTCAGCAGGCTCCCTTGAAGCTTCTTCGGCAGGACGACTCTGTATCCCCACAGCAGGCATCCCCCGTCCACTGAAAGTTCCACTTGTCTGGTCACGAAGGCCTTGAACTCTGGTCCAGGAGCCACCGATGGAAATCCTCCCTGCACCCAGTGAATCACCTTTGACAGCACTGGATCTCTGCTGGACGTTGCTGCAATCTCCTTTGCAGTCACTGGACTCTCGTCGTGTTCCAGCAATCCCACCAGTTCAGAAGCCACTTCCTTCTGGTCGAAACTTGGATCTTCTCCCATGGGCAACCTCGAAAAGCAGTCGGCGTTCCCATGTTTCTCTGTCGCCTTGTAGCGAATCCTGTAGTTGTAGCCCATCAGCAGGTAAGCCCACCGGCTGATTCTCCTTGCCGCCATTGCGGGTAGAGCCTTGTGCTCATTGAAGATCGTCACCAGAGGCTTATGATCCGTCACCAGCTCGAACTGCTTTCCCCACAGATACTGGTGAAACTTGGTAACTCCATAGACCAAGCTCAGCGCCTCTCTCTCGATCTGCGGATAATTCTTCTCTGCGGCATTCAACGTCTTGGACGCGTAGGCAATCGGCCTCTCGCTCCCATCTGCCATGATGTGGAACAGCACGGCGCCCACTCCCACTGAACTGGCGTCACAGGCTAACCCCAGTGGAACCTCTTGATCGTAGTGCACCAACACCTCAGCTGACTCCAGCGCCTTCTTCAGCTTGTTGAAAGCGTCCTCTTGTCTGGAACCCCAGCTCCACTTGACATCCTTCTTCAGCAGGGCATTCAGTGGACTTGCCACATCTGCCAACCGAGGGACGAACTTGTTGTAGTAGTTCACTCCACCAAGAAATGCCTTGAGCTGCGACACAGTCTGCGGCTGTGGTAGCTTTCTCAGTGCTTGCACTTTCTTCTCGAGGGGTTTCAAGCCTTCCGCATTGATCCTGTGACCCAAATACTCCACTTGTGGCGCGAAGAACTGGCACTTGGACAGATTCGCCTTCAGTCCATTCTCTGCCATCCGCTGCAACAATCCTCGTAGATTCTGCAGGTGCTCCACATCTGTCTTTCCTGTCACCACCAGGTCGTCTAGGTAGGTCCCCACTCCAGGCAGGCCATGCACCAACTGGTCAATGAACCTCTGGAAAATCGCTGGAGCTGACGCCACTCCAAAGGGTAACCTCTTGAACCGGTACAGTCCCTGGTGTGTGTTGATGGAGAGGCAGTCTTGACACTCCTCTCGCAGGGGTATCGGAGGTAGGCCTCGGCCATGTCAATCTTGGAAAACTTCTTCCCTCCTGCCAAGGCAGCAAACAGCTCCTCCACTCTTGGAATCGGATACTGCTCCACCTCCAACGCTGGATTTGCCGTGACCTTGAAGTCCCCACACAGTCGAACTGCTCCTGTCGACTTGACCACTGGAACCACTGGAGCTGCCCACTTGGAGAATGGAATCTTCTGCAGGACACCACGCTGCTCCACTCGATCCAACTCTTGCCCCACCTTGGCCTTCAGCGCGAACGGCAACGGTCTGAGCTTGAAAAACTTTGGCACTGCTCCAGGTTTCAGGTGAACTTGGGCTTCGAAGTCCTTCGCACAACCCAGCTCTTCGTCGAAGACGCCCTTGAACTGCGACAACACCTCTTGGAATTCCACTTTCAGTTTCTCAGGCAGTCCACTAGGCTCTTCATCTCGCCTGGTCACATGGCCAACCACTTGCGACCAGTCCAACTTGAGCTTCTGCAGCCAGTCTCTTCCCATGATGTTGGCCACACGACGCTCTTCGTCTGGAACCACCCTTGCAGCCAGCTGACACTTCTGGTCGTTGTGCTCCACCTGGCACGTCACTAGACCCAGCACTGGCACCGCATGCCCAGTGTAACTCTTCAGCTTCCGGCTGTCGTGGTGCAACTTTGGACGGCCCATCTGCCTCCAAACTGACTCCGTGATGAGTGCAGAACAGGACCCTGTGTCGACGACGAACGACACCTGCCTCCCAGCCATCCTCACGCTGAGGTTGTAGGGCTTAGGCAAACTGGAATCGACGATTCGAACGAAGCCCACGTCTCCTTCTTCCACTTCTTCGTCGTCTTCCTCTGCCTCGCTCACCACTCGGGCCTGACCTTGCTGTCAGCCTCCACGTCCACGCTGCTGACGCTGACCTCCACCACGCCGCCACGTCCCTGACGACTGGACACCTTTCCCCTTCCTGGCCTCGCACGACGAGGAATTCTGGAAATGTCCCTTCTTTCCACAGGCGTAGCATTCTGCTTGGCGATGCGGACACTCATTCCGCATGTGGCTCGGAGAGTTGCACCCGTAGCATCTTCTCCCCCCTGTCGCCTGGCCTCCTTGACGCTGCCCTTGCCCATGCGGCTTCAGCGCAGCAACGGTTCCGGACGACTGGCCAAACCTCTGCTGGTGGAACTGTCCAGCAGACTCCAACGCAGCTTGCATGCTCGACGCCTTCTCCACGGCGAGGGGAAAACTCAACTTCTCTGCGTCCTCCTTCAACAGGGCCGCTTGGATGTCGCGATTCTGTAGACCACAGACGAACCGGTCGAGAAGGGTCTGATCCAAGCTTGCGGCGAACTCGCACGTCGAGGCCATCTGACGCAGTTGAGCCGCATACACCGCCATCGTCTCTCCACTCTGCTGACAACGGTTGTAGAACTTGAACCGCTCAGAGATGACGAGTCGCTTGGCCTGGAAGTGCCCTTTCAGAAGGTCGGCGATCTCGCTGATCTTCAGAACGTCGGGAGACTTGGGTGCGGCCAAATGACAGAGAAGTTGGAAGGTCTCTCGACCCAGCTTTAGAAGAAAGATGGGCTGCTTCTTGGCTTCTTCCGTGATGCCTTGAACGGCCATGAAGAGGTTGAAACGCGACATGTAGCAGTCCCACTCTTCTCTCTCGGGGTCGAATGGCTCCATGCTGGCAGCCACTTTCGGATCGGAGGTCACCATCCTTGAACTCGCTGCGCCAGTTGTTGTATCGTAGCACTCCGAGTCAGCAGCTAGATTATATTCTGATACAACAAAGCCAACGGAAACTGGAGACAAATAGAGACCCAAAGACAACGACGACTTGCCTTAAATGCTCCCGCCTAGACAGCTACCTACTTTAGGGGAGGCAATACCAATCTTGCCTTAGTCCTATGCTAAATCACTGGGACCAAAAGGTTAGCTAAACTAATGATACTGCCAGTGAGGTCGGGCTACTAATAATGCCAATGCCCTCCAGACTCTGACCTTTAGAAGCGGACGGCAATACACTTACATTATCCCTAGAAGAGAGCTACTAAAATAGCATCCGCCAATTACGATACTGTTAAACCCAATACCTAACACAGCGCGTCAGCAGCGCGACATCGGTCTCTGAAGCTGCAGGGCAGTGACTAAAAACCGAACAGCCGAACAGGAGCCGAACAACCGAACAGCCGAACAGTTACCGTAATCCATCGAGTTGTTTAGAAATTTGGTTTTGCAAATCTTTGCCAAATGCTCACGCAGCGTCGTTTTTCCGCTGCGCTGCGTGCATGGAAGCGCTTTTGCATGTCAAATAGCCCAATAAAGTCGAACAAAATGCTAATTCCTTGTTTTGTGAGGTGCGCCATATCAAATTCCTTCTCCTTCTCCAATCTAGAATTGTGGGTCGTCACCGCTTATTACTTTGAAGAAAGTGGAGGCCAATCGCCTTTGTGTTGAAGCAGAGCATCCTTTCTTCAGAATCGTCATCAAATTTCATGCACTAATATGAATTCAACGCCATGGAATTTCACTTTTCCCTTCCTCAAACTGTTGCAGCGACTGTGCGGTGCTTAGGGTAGTCTTTTGAGAGTAGCTCCTGAGGTGCCGTCTTTATAACCACCGCTGCATATACGAAGTGAATCAGCAGTGAAACCCTTTGTACGCCTATATTTATCAATAAAATTGAGCTGTCCAGAACAACTTTTTGCAAAATTCCGCTTCTACGTGAACTGAAATTGCTTTGAGAAGAAGTGCGAACGACTATTTTGGCAGCGCGATGTCAAAAATTGCACAAAACGGGTTTTTCAGGCAATTCGATGGATTACCGGCTGTTCGGTTGTTCGGCTCCTGTTCGGCTGTTCGGTTTTTAGTCACTGCCAGCTGCAGCGCGTCAGCTGCGCGACATCGGCCTCTGAAGCTGCAGCGCGTCAGCTGCTGGGCATCGGTCTCTGAAGCTGCAGCACGCCAGCTGCGCGGCATCGGTCTCTGAAGCTGCAGCACGTCAGCTGCGCGACATCGGTCTCTGAAGCTGCAGCGCGTCAGCAGCGCGACATCGGTCTCTGAAGCTGCAGCGCGTCAGCTGCGCGACATCGGTCGCTGAAACTGCAGCGCGTCAGCAGCGCGACATCGGTCTCTGAAGCTGCAGCATGTCAGCTGCGCGACATCGATCTCTGAAGCTGCAGCGCGTCAGCAGCGCGACATCGGTCTCTGAAGCTGCAGCGCGTCAGCTGCGCGACATCGGCCTCTGAAGCTGCAGCGCATCAGCTGCGCGGCATCGGTCTCTGAAGCTGCAACGCGTTATCCACGGGCTATAGACTCTAGTATCCTTGGGTATATACTAATCGCGCGATCTCTGTCTGTGTGTCAACAAAATATCTCTCGACAGCGGCGACGGATCCCGGACATGTATACATTTTCGGAACCGCCTTCCGCCGGGCACCATCTGGCCGAAGTTTGGTCTTGGGCCGCCGTCGAAATTCGGTCGAAATTCCGAAAATATCGTTTTTTGGCACATTTTTGGCGCTGGCGTGGAACCACAGCTGTAGAATCCTCAGCAGGCAGGTGCTGTAGAGCAGCGAATCTTCAGCAGGCACGCCACAAAACCCTGTTGTTTTTGGCCGAGTCCACAACAGGATTCCAAATAGGGCTTTGGTTCGAACCACACACCGACGAGCGTAGAGCAAGGAACAGGAATAGAGCGAGAAAGCAGGAGAAGTGACACAGCAACCGCGCGGCGACTATTTATAGTACTGGCCTATAGAATGTTCCAGAAGCGAAGGTTCTAGAATCACACCTGATAAGATCTCACTTAGAGATAAGATCGCGCTCTAGAAACTTCTGGAACAATACCTACTACAGCAGTATTGCGAAATACTATGTACGTATTGATCGCAATCACAACAATGACGCGTTAGAACCGCCCACTAACCGCATTTATTATGTTAAAAATCACAGAGATCGGTTGAGTATTCCGAGAGTTGTGGTGGATTAAAAACTATGTAGTTTAACGCTGAAGGGGACCTTCAGGGTGGCACTCCGCTTGTTTCGAAAGACAGTAGACTGGTCGCTCGTCTCACTACTCGGTGATAATCCTTCACGGAAACAAGCGCCGGATTCGTGTTCAGTGTCAACGAAAATGTTCGAACACGTTTGGCCGTGTTTGAACGTGTTGGACAAGTTTGAATATGATTGGACAAGTTTGAACATGTTTGGACAAATTTGGACAAGTTTGAACATGTTTGGACGAATTTGGACATGTTTTGGGTGTGTTCTCTGACGCCGAAAGCAGCGTAAATGCACCGCAAATCGCAAAACAAACGCCGGATTCATGATCTGCGGTGTCAGAAAGCCCAGAAACAACTGTCAACTCAATTCTGAAATTTTGACCCCGGGACCCAATTTTTTCGCCGCGCCTCAGCGCGGCGAGGTGTATATATACGGTTGACAATGTGTGTGTGTCTGTGTGTGTGTGTTTCCGTCGCACCGAAGTAAAGCCAGTGACATATGTGGTCAAGTAGAGTCGATGTCGCTGAGTACGGACCCGATGTCCGTTTCTGTTGCTAATTTTGCATTTTCGAGATATTCGCAATTAAAATTCGAAAATGTCGAAAAACGACTTTTTTCGTCTGATGCGCTAGATGCGAAATTTCTTCAGAAATGGAAGGAGCGTGGACCGCGGATAATTTGGATACAAAAGAATTTTTTTGCAAATGTGGAATTTAATAGAAATACGCGATTATTTGTCAAAATTGCATAAATTGACTAAAATACAACGTCATTTATTGACGAATGTGAATGCAGAAATGGAAAGGTCGTATGCCAATAAGGATTTGTGACACAGTTTTGCAGTTTGTAAAAATTGTAATTTCGAGATATTTTTAATCAAAATATGGAAATGTCGAAAGTCGACTTTTTCACCTGATGATATAGCGGCGAAATTTCTTCAGAAATGGAAAGAGTATAGACTGCGGATAATTTGTAACGCAAGAGAAATTTTTTGCAAATATGGAATTTAATAGAAATACGTGATTATTTTTCAAAATTCCACAAATCAACAAAATAGAACGTCGTTTTTTGACGAATTTGAACGCAGAAATGGTAAGGCCGTACGCCAATAAGAATTTGTGACATAGATTTACAGTTTTAATAAATTCCAATTTCGAGATATTTAGAATTAAAATTAAAAATAAAGTCAAAATCGAGATTTTCGTCTGATGGCCAGAACAGCTGTTTATTGATGAATGTGCACTCGAAAACAGAAATGGGTACGCTGAACACAGGAATTCGCTCGTACCAAACTTTTGGCAAGTTTTTTTGTTGGATGTGACGTTTTCACACAGGTAGGAAACATCAGACAAACGGCGTCGTATCATGCCGATAACGTATAGCGAACGCGGCGATATCCCTGAGCTTCAGATCAGCTGTACAGACAACCGTATCGTGGGGATAGCTGCACTTGGTATTAGGGTACACGTTTTCAAGACGCCTTCTCCAGATGCGGCTAACGATGTGTACAAAGTTCACTATACTGTTCTCCAAAATTTGACAGACACAAAGTATAGGTTGAACTTTTTACACACACAGCTTGTTGGTCGCCCGGGCACCGAAATCAGAGTAAAGGCGTCCCAAATCGCCAAACAAACATCAGATTCGTGCTCAGCGCCGTCAACAAGCTGTGTGTGTAAAAAGTTTGTGTCTGTCAAATTTTGGTGAACAGTGTCGTGAACTTTGTACACATCGTTACCCGCAGCTAGAGAAGGTATCTTGAGACCGTGTACCCTCATACCAAGCGCAGCTATCCGCACGATACGGTTGTCTGTACTCTGTACAGCTGATCTAAAGCTCAGTGATATCGCCGCGTTCGCTATATCATATCGGCATGATACGACGCCGTTTATCTGAGGTTTCCTACCTGTGTGAAAACGTCACATCTAACAAAAAACTTGCCAAAATTTGATGCTCTTGCCATTTATATAATATTTTTATATTTCCGCGCACGCATTCATAAAAAAACAGCTGTTTTGCCCAATTGACCAAAATGTCGATTTTGGAGTTTCTTAAATTTTAATTCTGAATGTCTCAAAAGTGCAATTTATCAACACTGTAAAACTATGTCACAAACTCTTATTGGCATACGGGTTTGCCATTTCTGCATTCATATTCGTCAATAAACGACGTTCTATTTTTGTCAATTTGTGGAATTTTGACAAATAATCGCGTATTTCTATCAAATGTAACATTTGCAAAAATTCTCTTTTGTGTTACAAATTATCCGCTGTCTGTGCCCTTTCCATTTCTGAAGAAATTTCGCCGCTAGCTCATCAGGTGAAATAGCCGATATTTGACATTTTTGAATTTTAATTGTAAATATCTCCAAATTGCAATTTTTCAAAACTGTCAGACCATGTCACAAATTCTCATTGCCGTACGACCTATCCATTTCTGCGTTCACATTTGTCAATAAATGAAGTTCTATTTGTGCCAATTTATGGAATTTTTGACAAGTAATCGCGTATTTCTAGTAAATTCCACATTTGCAAAAAATTTCTTTTGTGTTACAAATTATCCGCGGTCTATGCTCTTTCCATTTCTGAAGAAATTTCGCCGCTAGCTCATCAAATGAAAAAGTCGATTTTTGACATTCTGGAATTTTGAATGCGAATATCTCGAAAATTCGAAATTAGCAACAGAAACGGACATCGGATCCGTACTCAGCGACCTTGGCTCTACTTGACCACATATGCCACATGTCTTACTTTTGTGCGACGGACACACAGACACACAGACACACACACAGACATTGTCATCCGTATATATACACCTCGCCGCGCTGAGGCGCGGCGAAAAAACCCCAGAAACAAGTGAAAACTCAATTTCGAAAATTTAACCCTGGGAGTCAAAAATTCGGCGCGGCCGGGGTACAGCAGCTCAAAATAGTCAAGACACTTTGTCTAGACCAACTTTTGACGTAGAACACGTTGCGATTGTCAATTTACCGCTAAAGGCACGCTTTCCAAGCCAAATCTCCACCCAAAGTCGAAAATCCGAAATTTCCGCTCGAGACCCAGCACCTTTGGCACAGCGTATCTGAAGAACGGCACAAGCAATCGCGGCGGTTTTGATCTCGAATGAAAGGTAATATAGGGTTCTCGGACAAGTTAAAACTTGGCGAGGATCCACCGTCGCAAACTCGAGTAACGGTTTTTAAAGGTCGGAAAAAATTTTGAAAATTTAAATTTTCTACCGTACTCCCGCGTCGGACCACCTAGGGAGCCCCTCCTAGAGGGTCCAAGGGCCTACAACATATCCAAAAATCACTAAAATCGGACCACTTTTGCTAAAGTTATGGGCTATTGTTTTTTACTTAGCAAAAATTCGAATTTTTGAATTTTCGCAAAATTTTTCCACCACCGGGATTTTCTAGTTTCTTGTCCACCCTGCGCGTGGACTCAACCTATCTAACGCAAAAAACCGCTTGGCGATCCGATTTGTGTAGCGCGAGAAAGCTTGGTAAGATGATTCTGTTCAATCCGACGCCCCCTATAGCACTCCTGCTTTTGCAAAGCGGAGTGCCTTGGCTAAGTCCCGCTCAAGACGGCCGAGCTCTACTGGTGCATGCTGGGCCGCCAGTCGATGCAATCTACCAAAGAGCACCATAGGGCAAACTAAAGTGTAAAACATTTCATCTTTCTAAGTCGTCTCGCTAAAAAGTTACGCGGTGGCAAAGGTCACCCCGAGTACGGGTCTGGGGCCTGGCTCAAGACGGCCGAGCTCTACTGGTGCAGGCTGGGGCGCCAATCGAAGTGATCCGGTCTAGACCACCATAGAGTGAATAAATGTGTAAAACATTTCATCTTCCTAGGTTGTTGGGTTCTTAAGATACGGATGCCCAAAAGTTGAAACTGGTACGCGCGTGGATCTCGGCTCACTTACGCCGACTTCTAATGGTGCAGGCTGGGGCGCCAATCAAAGTGATCCGGTCTAGACCACCATAGGGTGAATAAATGTGTAAAACATTTCATCTTCCTAGGCTGTTTGGTTCTTGAGATATGGATGCCCAAAGGTTGAAACTGGTATGCGCGCGGATCTCGGCTCACATACGCCGAGCTCTAATGGTGCAGGCTGGGGCGCCAATCAGAGTGTTCCGATCTAGCCTACCATAGGGTGAACACATGTGTAGAACATTTTATCTTCCTGGGTTGTTTGATTCTTGAGAGATGGATGCCCAAAGGTTGAAACCGGTATGCATGCGGATCTCAGCTCACTTAAGCCGAGCTCTAATGGTGTATGCTGGGGCGCCAATCAAAGTGATCCGGCCTAGACCTCCATAGAGTGAACAAATGTGTAAAACATTTCATCGTTCTAAGTCGTCTCACTAAAAAGTTATGCAGTGGCAAAAGTCGCTTTGAGTACAGTATGACATTATGACAAAATCGTAAATTTGTATAGTCGCTCTCGAAATGAACTGTAGAGTGGTGATATGTATTGGAGGTGTTGAGAGTGGACTCTAGAAGGGTGATGGGTGACAGAATGGTGTTATGACGAAATCGTAAATTCGTAAAGTCAATGTCGAAATGAACTGTAGAGTTGTGATATGTATTGGAGGTGTTGTGAGTGGATTCCATAAGGGTGGTGGTGACAGAATGACGTTATGACGAAATCGAAATGCGTATAGTCGCATAGCTGTCTGTGCATCCAACCTCCTGAGGCCAGCCCTGTCTGTGCATCTAACCTCCTGTGGCCAGACCTGTCTGTGCATCAAACCTCTTGTGGCCAGACCTTGTCTTTGTGCATCAAACCTCCTGTGGCCAGACCTGTCTGTGCATCAAACCTCTTGTGGCCAGACCTGTCTGTGTGCATCAAACCTCCTGTGGCCAGACCTGTCCGTGTCCCCACACCCACAACAGCAATCCTTTCAAAGCAGACCTGTCTATGTCGCCTCTCAGCAAACCCGCTCTATGCCCCCCCCCCCCCCCCCCCCTGAAGGTGTCCACTCTGGGGACATGGACAGGGTGTGTATTTCAGGAAAGTTCCCCCCTGTTGGGTGGTAAGGACAGGTGAATTTGTTCGACGTCCTTATGAAGACTGATGATGAACAGGCTGTGTATCTCAGATGACTTCGGTCCCTCTACTACACGAACAGATTCATCGTGCTCTGTTCACGCGCACGGAGCTTATCACGTACGCACAACGTACATGCGGCAAACGCACTCTACCACTATCAACACGCATGTGTGGCCGCATCTCACACAACACAATGTCCGCACTCAGCGCAACGTACGCAAGGACCCCATGGCTAACTCCCACTTTGACTGCTCAGCCATGCACGCAAGTAGATGGCTTCACCTGCTAACAGAGCTTCTGGAGATATTAATGTTGGTAAATGCACATTCTGCACTAATGCTGGGTAAGCGTTTTGCAGTAAGTACACAAACGACAAACACAGAGACTCACAATTTAGTGAGAGTTGGGCACCCATATACAGAGCACGCTGAATTTGTTCGTGTAAGTAGTAGAGGGCCCGAAGTCATCTGAGATACACAGCCTGTTCATCATCAGTCTTCATAAGGACGAACAAATTCACCTGTCCTTACCCCCCAGCAGGGGGGAACTTTCCTGAATAAGCCTTTCTTCAGATGTCACTTGCGCAAGCGTTGTCGAGTCAGTGTGGACCCCGCGAAGCTCAAGAGTCACTGTGAGCAGGATGTCGGCCAGTATCTGCAGGTGCAGTTCACTTGCACGACCCCAGAGAATAATTATACCGGTTGGTGCTTTGCAGATCGGTAGCAGCTACACTAGCCGTTCCCGTTGCAGAAGAATATTACGTACGTACTACTAGCTGTTAAGGTAACTCACCTCCCATATATGGGATCGCCAACTCACGGTGAGTTGCGGTATACGGTGAGTTGGAGCATTTGGACCAGTCCAGATCCAGATTAATACTAGTTCATTTCACTTGGACTGGTCAAGGTTGGCATTTGGACTGGCCTGCGTGGAATTTGGACTAGTCCGAATTTTGGTCCTGTCGCGTTTTCACACAATGGACTAATCGAAATTGCCACTGTGGGTGTCAATTTCTTTTGTCCATGTGAAACTCGCGGAATAATCTGTCAAATCTGTTTGCCCTGTGAATTTAACGTAAGGCAGCTGATCAGAGTAGTCTATGCGCGGTCTTCTGAAGTGGACTACTGCTTGAGTAACATTTGCACACAATTCCTCTGTTTGGACCACTCCATCCTTGATCGACAGACTAGTCCATCCATCCAATGCAGACTGGTCTGCCATTTCACATTGGATCGGTCCAAATGGCTCCAACTCACAACTCACCACAACTCACCGTGAGTTGGGGGGGTTCGGTGAGTTACGTTAACACCTACATCCTCCCTACTAATCACGCGATCTCTGTCTGTTTGTCTGAACGAGAACTCCCGACTTCGGACACGGATCCCGGCGATCCCGGGCCGAAAAGAACCGCCTTCCGACGGGGAAGCGACCAGTTTTGGTTTCGTCTTTGGCCGCCGCCGAAATCGTCCGAATTTGGGCAAATATCCGCTGCGCGGTACATCGTGTTCGGTTTGAATTCGCGCCCTACAGTAAGGACCCCCAGTTCATCACAAGTTGGTCTACACGCGCTTTATTTGTTCGGTTGCGCTTTGTAGGTGATGGCCCAAGAATCCGAGAAGAGACTTTTGAGAACACTTGGATGTGCAATGACAATACATACATAGGTGCCATGTTCTCCAGTCCGTGAGTTGCGCAACAACGCGCTCCGAGTATCCGCTGGAGCGCGTGAGTTGCGCGACAACAGCTGCGACTATCCACTCGAACGGTGCAGTTGCACGACAACGGTCTTTGAGTATCCGCTCGAATGCGTGAGTTGCGCAACAACCGGCAAGCAGTCGGCGCAAAGCGACAGGGACGGTCTCTAAAGCTGCAGCACGTCAGCTGCCCGACATCGGTCTCTGAAGCTGCAGCGCGTCAGCTGAGCGGCATTGGTCTCTGAAGCTTCAGCGCGTCAGCTGAGCGGCATTGGTCTCTGAAGCTGCAGCGCGTCAGCTGAGCGGCATTGGTCTCTGAAGCTGCAGCGCGTCAGCTGAGCGGCATTGGTCTCTGAAGCTGCAGCGCGTCAGCTGAGCGGCATTGGTCTCTGAAGCTGCAGCGCGTCAGCAGAGCGGCATTGGTCTCTGAAGCTGCAGCGCGTCAGCTGCCCGACATTGGCCTCTGAAGCTGCAGCGCGTCAGCTGCCCGACATTGGCCTCTGAAGCTGCAGCGCGTCAGCTGCCCGACATTGGCCTCTGAAGCTGCAGCGCGTCAGCTGAGCGGCATTGGCCTCTGAAGCTGCAGCGCGTCAGCTGAGCGGCATTGGTCTCTGAAGCTGCAGCGCGTCAGCTGAGTGGCATTGGTCTCTGAAGCTGCAGCGCGTCAGCTGAGCGGCATTGGTCTCTGAAGCTGCAGCGCGTCAGCTGAGCGGCATTGGTCTCTGAAGCTGCAGCACATCAGCTGAGCGGCATTGGTCTCTGAAGCTGCAGCGCGTCAGCTGAGCGGCATTGGTCTCTGAAGCTGCAGCGCGTCAGCTGAGCGGCATTGCTCTCTGAAGCTGCAGCGCGTCAGCTGAGCGGCATTGCTCTCTGAAGCTGCAGCGCGTCAGCTGCGCGGCATCGCTCTCTGAAGCTGCAATGAGTTATCGACGGGCTATAGACCCTAGTCCTATATACTAAGCGGCGTGGACTCTGTTTGTTTGTTTGTTTGGTTGTTACCACGATAACTCTTGACAGCATTGATGGATCGTGGAGATCTATAGCTCAAAAGAACCGTCGTGGCCTGGAATAGAACCTCTCCTATTGTGGACTTTGACCAATGTCTAAATTCCACAAAATTCACGAAAATATCGGCTGCACAGTACATTCTGAGCACTAAAGAGTGCCTACTGGTCATTTTCATGAAAATTTCGCACTGTCGTGTCACCATTCACTCCAGAGCTGACGCTGTGAGACTCCTACAGGTATTTGGAGGCACGGGAACAGGTGCAAAGGTAAATGCAGGCACTGGCAGGGGCACGGCACCAGAAGACATTAGCTCTATCTGAAATCTCCTAAGGGCTAAACACAAGCATCCATGTATTAGCTTCAGTGTGTTCAGAGGCACGGGAACAGGTTCGATGATAAATGCAGGCACTGGCAAGGGCGCAGTGTCAAGAGACTTTTGATCTACATATCTGAAACCTCTTGTGGGCTAAACACAAACACCTATGTGCAAAGTTCAGTGCAATCAAAGGCACGGGAGTGGGCGCAATGGTAAATACAGGCACTGGCAGGGGCACAGTGTCAGAAGACATTAGAATATCTATCTGAAATCTCCAATGGGCTAAATGCAAGCTTCCATGTGTTAGCTTCAGTGTATTCTGAGGCATGGGAGCTGGTGCAACCCTAAAAGCAGGCACTGAGAGACGCACAGTGTCAAATGACTTTAGATCTATCAGAATCTCCTATGGGCTGTTGTGAGCATTGGCCGTGAACCATAGGATGTTGTGAGAAGTGGCTGATTTCCATGGGTCGATCCAAATGGCTCTGTTTCCATAGGTGTTCAGCTATAGATATACAGTATCACCTATGGGCTAAACCCTATTGGCAATGGGCTAATTCCAAGTGTCTATTGTGTATTGACAGGCACGGGAGCTGGTGCGGCCCTAAACGTAGGGACTGACATTGTCACAGTCAAATGGCTTGAGATCCAACTGTAATGTCATGCCCTGCGGTGCACTGAATTCGACGATTCCGATATCTCCTTCATGCTCTGCAGATTACCCATGAGCTATTGACCATAGAGATTCTCCTACGGGCTAAAGGCTCTAGTAGTATCTACATTACTAAGCTAGCTAGGTGTAGTGTCCGTCCGTCCGTCCGTCCGTCCGTCCGTCCGTAGAGGTTTGCCTCCCTAGCACTTCGCTACGCGACGCTTCAGAAGCTAGCTAGGTGTAGTGTCCGTCCGTCCGTCCGTCCGTCCGTCCGTCCGTAGAGGTTTGCCTCCCTAGCACTTCGCTACGCGACGCTTCAGCATGCGCTTGCCTCGCTAGCACTTCGCCACGCGACGCTTCAGCATGCACGCGCTAGGAAGCCAGCAGGATGCCAGCGGCGTCCCGCAGAGAAGCTGGCTCGCTTCGATCGATCGACCGCGCCTGCCTTCAACGCAGGCTTTGCCTGAACAGTACCGCAATGCACGATAGCAGAGCCTTGCAAAAGCGAACAGTGCGGCAGTGAGCGGTACAGCAGAGAACCTTACAATGTGCAATTGCAACAGAGCCGAACAGTACGACAATGCTCGCGCAGGCAATTCTAGCCGCTTCAGCGACTATTTCGCTTGCAACAGGACAGATCTTGCAACAGGACAATCGGCCCGCTCTCTAGCATTTGTTTTGCGCGCCGCTTTGTACGGCGCGTTCGCGTGGCGGTTAGCGCCATTAGCTTGCAACAGGACAGACTTTCTGCAACAGGACGCTGCAACACTACAGACGTTACAACAGGATTGTCGCGCGAGGCGACCAGCGCCGTTGGCTCGCAACAGGACAGACCTTTGGGACAGGACAGATTTTGCAACAGGACAAATCTTGCAACAGGACAGATCTTGCAACCGGAAAATCTGCCCGCTTTCTATCATTTGTTTTGCGCGGCGCTTTGTACGGCGCGTTCGCGAAGCAGTCAGCGCTGTTGGCTTGCAACAGGACAGACTTTCTGCAACAGGACAAATGTTGCAAGTGGACAAATCTTGCAACAGGACAGACCCTGCAGCAGGAGAGATCTTGCAACAGGACAGACCCTGCAACAGGACAGATCTTGCAACAGGACAGATCTTACAACAGGACAGATTTTGCAACAGGAGTAATTTTGCAACAGGACAAATCTTGCAACAGGATGGTCGCGCGAGGCGACCAGCGCCATTGGCTCGCAACAGGACAGGCCTTCTGCAACAGGACAGATTTTGCAACAGTACACATCTTGCAACAGGACAGATCTTGCAACAGGACAGCCCTTGCGACAGGACAGATTTTGCAACAGGACAGATCTTGCAACAGGACAGACCTTGCAACAGGACAGATTTTGCAACAGGACAGATCTTGCAACAGGACAGACCTTGCAACAGGACAGATTTTGCAACAGGACAGATCTTGCAACAGGACAGACCTTGCAACAGGACAGATTTTGCAACAGGACAGACCTTGCAACAGGACAGATTTTGCAACAGGACAGATTTTGCAACAGGACAGATCTTGCAACAGGACAGCCTTGCAACTGGACAGATTTTGCAACAGTACACGTCTTGCAACAGGACAAATCTTGCAACAGGACAAATCTTGTAACAGGACAAATCTTGCAGCAGGACAGATTTCGCAACAGGACAGATCTTGCAACAGGACAGACCTTGCAACAGGACAGACCTTGAAGAGGACAGATTTTGCAACAGGACAAATCTTGCAACAGGACAGGTCTTGCAACAGGACAAATCTTGCAACAGGACAGACCCTGCAACAGGACAGATCTTGCAACAGGACCGACCTTGCAACGGACAGACCTTGAACAGGACAGATCATGCAACAGGACATTACGGCCCTTGACGGCTACATTCCATGCTATTCAGATCTCAGGAATTCTTCTGCAACAGGAAGGAACGGCTAGTACTACCTACTGTACCATACTGCTACCGTCGCTCAAATTACGTATATTGTGTCATGTGAGGGCAACTTGAGGCCCCTCAACTCGCTCCAGAGACAACTCGTCTCCGAGCTAAGTCGCCCCCAGACAACTCGCCTCATCCGCCATCTCGCCTCCGAGACAACTCGCCGTCGCTCTATACTCTTCAAAGAATCGCTATTCCGCCAATAAGACGCATAGCACAACGACAAGACAAAGCAGCGATCTACTACTATGTATGTATGTACGTAGTGATGTACATAATGTGGGCCAGCCCACGACAATAGTCGGCAAAATTAGCGCGCCTTTGCGCCTAGCAGGCTTAAGCATGCAAAAGCTCAATGCTGCTCTACACCTAAGCGTAAGCCTAAGCCACAGCCTAAGCCTAAGCCACAGCCTGCCACAGCCCAAGCCACAGCCTAAGCCTCAGCCACGGCGTAAAACTAAGCCTCAGCTTAATTAAGGGGTTAAAACTATAACTACTACTAATAAGCTTAAGCCTAACACAAAGCCTGAGCGGTAGCCTAGACCTGAGCGAAGCCTGCTTTTGAACATTCCCAAATTTGAGCGGTGAAGCTTGTATTGCACACCACTGAAGCGAAGCGACGCGCGCCGCGCGGTGTCCCGAGGCGAGTTGACGGAGGCGAGCTGCCCTGATCCCGTATAATTCAAAGAATGGAAATTTCAGAGCATCGTGAAAAGCCTGAAAGCGTCACTGATGAATCAAACCCGCCAATAGCTACGGGACCGACACTCCTGGCCAAACAAGAGAGGTTGACGGCGCCAGTTTGTTTACAGTTGGCATTTGATCAGCAACGCAATGTCGCATTCGTTTTCAGCAAAAAAGATGCTTCGACGCCCATCGTTGAGATCAGGTGCGTTTGCACATACAGGGTGGCCCACTTAAGTTAGAGACGCTGCCCGAGAGAATCGACTCTTGAGTGGACACGAATTTTCGACCTTCTTCGATTTTGCTGATTTTTGGATATGTTAAAATAGAAGTAATCCTAAGCATCCAATTTTTTGTCTCAGTTCGTTGCGACCTTCGTGGCGTGAGATACAGGCTGTCAAATTTGGCCTACTCGACGAAAATTCAGTCGTCGAAACGGCGAAAACTAAAATTGCTCTATCTCGAGGCAGCCTCAACGAAACAAGCAGATTTTTTCGCCGCGCCTCAGCGCGGCGAGGTGTATATACGGATGACAATGTCTGTGTGTCCGTCCGTCCGTCCGTCCGTCCGTGGCACCGAAGTAAAATATGTGACATGTGTGGTCAAGTAGAGTCGAGGTCGCTGAGTACGGATCCGGTGTCCGTTTGTGTTGCTAATTTCGCATTTTCGAGATATTCGCAACTAAAATTCGAAAATGTCGAAAATCGACTTTTTCGTCTGATGCGCTAGCCGCGAAATTTCTTCAGAAATGGAAGGAGCATGGACCGCGGATAATTTGTAACGCAAAAGAAATGTTTTGCAAATGTGCAATTTAATGGAAATACGCGATTATTTGTCAAAATTACATAAATTGACTAAAATACAACGTCGTTTATTGACGAATGTGAATGCAGAAATGGAAAGGTCGTATGCCAATAAAGATTTGTGACGTAGTTTTGCAGTTTTTAAAAATTGCTATTTCGAGATATTTTCAATCAAAATATGGAAATGTCGAAAATCGACTTTTTCACCTGATGATATAGCGGCGAAATTTCTTCAGAAATGGAAGGAGCATGGACTGCGGATAATTTGTAATGCAAGAGAACTTTTTTGCAAATATGGAATTTAATAGAAATACGTGATTATTTTTTAAAGTTTCGTAAGTCAACAAAAATAGAACGCCGTTTTTTACGAATTTGAACGCGGAAATGGTAAGGCCGTATGTCAATAAGAATTTGTGACATAGGTTTACATTTTTAATAAATTCCAATTTCGAGATATTTAGAATTAAAGTTTTAAATAAATGTGAAAATCGAGATTTTCGTCTGATCTCCAGAACAGCTGTTTATTGATGATAATGATGAATGTGCACTCGGAAACAGAAATGCGTACGCTGAACACAGGAATTCGCTCGCACCAAACTTTCGGCAAGTTTTTTTTTGTTGGATGTGACGTTTTCACACAGGTAGGAAACATCAGATAAACGGCGTCGTATCATGCCGATAACATATAGCGAACGCGGCGATATCACTAGAGCTTCAGATCAGCTGTACAGACAACCGTATCGTGGGGATAGCTGCACTTGGCATTAAGGTACACATTCTCAAGACACTTTCTCCAGATGCGGCTAACGATGTGTACAAAGTTCACTATACTGTTCACCAACATTTGACAGACACAAAGTATAGGTTGAACTTTTTACACACACAGCTTGTTTCGCCGCCCCCCAGGGCGGCGAGTATATATGTCACAGGCGATGGCCGTCTTCAGGCGATAGCCGTCTAAACGGCTGTCGCCTGGTCGAACAGGCCGCGGCCGTCTAGACGGCAATCGCCTGATGCGTCAGATGATAGCCGTCTTTTCTTTCTCTGTGTTAGTTTCGGACACAGTATATTCCTTGCAGTTCAGGCTATGCTTAGGCTCGCCCTGCGCCCACTGTTCACAAGAGTCAGTCGGCGTCGCAGTCTGGCGGGTCGAAGCTTAGGCTTAACGCGACCGGTGACCGATTTCAGGGCGCGCGGAGCGCGCCCTGAAGTTGGTGGTCGCGCTAAGGGCGGCGAGTATATATGTCACAGGCGATGGCCGTCTTCAGGCGATAGCCGTCTAGACGGCTGTCGCCTGGTCGAACAGGCCGCGGCCGTCTAGACGGCAATCGCCTGATGCGTCAGGCGATAGCCGTCTTTTCTTTCTCTGTGTTAGTTTCGGACACAGTATATTCCTTGCAGTTCAGGCTATGCTTAGGCTCGCCCTGCGCCCACTGTTCACAAGAGTCAGTCGGCGTCGCAGTCTGGCGGGTCGAAGCTTAGGCTTAACGCGACCGGTGACCGATTTCAGGGCGCGCGGAGCGATGGCCGTCTTCTGCTCGAAAAGACGGCTATCGCCTGATGGACCAGTCAACAGCCGTCTTCAAAATGAAAGCTGTCGCCAGCGCTAGGTAGCAGGGAAGGGGCACAGCAGGCCTGAGCAGGAGGTGAAGTAAATGGAGGAGTGTTTATTCCACTTACAGTTTGCACTAAAACTCGGCCGGCGTCGCGCCTGGCGGGTCTCAGCTGAGGCTTAACGCGACCGGTGACCGATTTCAGGGCGCGCGGAGCGCGCCCTGAAGTTGGTGGTCGCGCTAAGCCTCAGCTGAGACCCGCCAGGCGCGACGCCGGCCGAGTTTTAGTGCAAACTGTAAGTGGAATAAACACTCCTCCATTTACTTCACCTCCTGCTCAGGCCTGCTGTGCCCCTTCCCTGCTACCTAGCGCTGGCGACAGCTTTCATTTTGAAGACGGCTGTTGACTGGTCCATCAGGCGATAGCCGTCTTTTCGAGCAGAAGACGGCCATCGCCTGACCCACCAGGCGATGGCCGTCTTTCCCCGAGAAGACGGCCGCGGCCTGATCGACCAGGCGATAGCCGTCTAGACGGCAATCGCCTGAAGACGGCTACTGACTGCAACATAATGTATATACGGACGCTCTTGTCTGTTCGTTCCTCCGTGGGTGTGTGTGTGTGTGTGTGTGTGTGTGTGTGTGTGTGTGTGTGTGTGTGTGTGTGTGTGTGTGTGTGTGTGTGTGTGTGTGTGTGTGTGTGTGTGTGTGTGTGTGTGTGTGTGTGTGTGTGTGTGTGTGTGTGTGTGTGTGTGTGTGTGTGTGTGTGTGTGTGTGTGTGTGTGTGTGTGTGTGTGTGTGTGTGTGTGTGTGTGTGTGTGTGTGTGTGTGTGTGTGTGTGTGTGTGTGTGTGTGTGTGTGTGTGTGTGTGTGTGTGTGTGTGTGTGTGTGTGTGTGTGTGTGTGTGTGTGTGTGTGTGTGTGTGTGTGTGTGTGTGTGTGTGTGTGTGTGTGTGTGTGTGTGTGTGTGTGTGTGTGTGTGTGTGTGTGTGTGTGTGTGTGTGTGTGTGTGTGTGTGTGTGTGTGTGTGTGTGTGTGTGTGTGTGTGTGTGTGTGTGTGTGTGTGTGTGTGTGTGTGTGTGTGTGTGTGTGTGTGTGTGTGTGTGTGTGTGTGTGTGTGTGTGTGTGTGTGTGTGTGTGTGTGTGTGTGTGTGTGTGTGTGTGTGTGTGTGTGTGTGTGTGTGTGTGTGTGTGTGTGTGTGTGTGTGTGTGTGTGTGTGTGTGTGTGTGTGTGTGTGTGTGTGTGTGTGTGTGTGTGTGTGTGTGTGTGTGTGTGTGTGTGTGTGTGTGTGTGTGTGTGTGTGTGTGTGTGTGTGTGTGTGTGTGTGTGTGTGTGTGTGTGTGTGTGTGTGTGTGTGTGTGTGAGTGTGTGTGTGTGTGTGTGTGTGTGTGTGTGTGTGTGTGTGTGTGTGTGTGTGTGTGTGTGTGTGTGTGTGTGTGTGTGTGTGTGTGTGTGTGTGTGTGTGTGTGTGTGTGTGTGTGTGTGTGTGTGTGTGTGTAGACTGAGAGGTGAGTGCCCCTGTGAGTAGAATGCGCTGAGTAACGTGCCGTTGTCCGTTTCTGTTGCTAATTTCGCTATTTCGAGATATTTACAATTAAAATATGAAAATGTCAAAAATGACACTTTTATTTACAAGTCGTATCGACAAAGTTTTTGCTGGAATGGAAAGGGCATAAGACGCGATGAATTTGTGACATAGTTTCGGATTTTAGAATTCACGAAATTAGGGATATTTTCAAGGGTTTTGTCAAAATTCCCATATTTCGACAATTTCAAACGGCATTAATTTCAAAACTTCTTTGCACCGATGTATCGAGCATAGTCTGCCAAGTATTTAGCAAATAGTTTCAGCGAATATAATTAACGAAATTTAGGGTATTTTTAAGGATTTTGTTAAAATCCACAAATTTCGACGATTTCAAACGGCTTAAATTTCAAAATTTCTTTTCACGGATGTGTCGAGCATAGTCTGCCAAGTATTTATCAAATAATATTTATCAAATAATTTCAGATTTTATAATTAACGAAATTAGGGATACTTTCAAGGTTTTTGTCAAAATTTGGTAATTTTGACAAATTCAAACAGCTTAAATTTCAAAGCTCCTTTGCACGGATGTATCGAGCATAATCTGCCAAGTATTTAGCAAATAGTTCCAGCGAATATAATTAACGAAATTTAGGATATATTTAATAATTTTGTTAAAATCCACAAATTTCGACAATTTCAAACAGCTTAGATTTCAAAATTTCTTTTCACGGATGTGTCGAGCATAGTCTGCCAAGTATTTATCAAATAGTTTTAGATTTTATAATTAACGAAATTACGGATATTTTCAAGGGTATTGTCAAAATTTCCAAATTTCGAC